>DWHP01005022.1:0-12187 GCA_018247895.1 Parnassius honrathi
AGTTTTGTGCTAAGTGAAGTGATACTGGAGTTCGGCGCCAGCAGAGAGGCGTTTTTTGGAGCAGTGCAGCGACGGCGTGTTCCGGCCTGTCTTAGTGACGTCAGCTATCACATTCACACACCGTTCTATCACATACAAACTCACACTACCTTCACACCACGCTGACGACGCCTTGTGGTGTACCCTACTCCTGAACTGGTAAATTTTTTTGAGATAATAGCCAGGCATATTTATAAAAATTTTCCATAAGCCATACATAACAATGTATCCGAGATGGATCAATCGGGCTATGGCCTAAGTCATCTCTTATGCCTTCCAAGACATGGGGACATGGATTTTTTTACGGTACCATCAAACCGCGACATTCTCTGTAGTATCAATAACATTCCGCTTTACACTAACATTCCGCGCAACACACGCCTATATTAGCAATTCTGTAGATCTATTATATATGTAGCACGAATAGGTTGTCTCGACCGGGGAAGGACGACGCTCTCACAGAATACCAACGTAAAAAACAGTTTAATGCTGCTGTGTTTCGTATGGTGAGTGTAGAGAACCCTTTCTAATAGAAACGAGGCATTACATCTAGGTCCTCGTAGGTGATGGCGCGCCTGCATTTTGATTCGTAATTAAGAATAGATGTAGATGTACAGTCATAGCATCTACTTACTCTCAGGTGAACTGTGTGTTCGTCTGTCTCCCTTATTCTATAAATAAAACTTCTTAAAACTTTTGTAAGATAGCGTACACTAGCTATTATTCGAAAACCCCGTACTATCACTGCCGTACTGTCATTTCCAATGCAGCCAATCATGACGCGCAGTAAAGACTATACCACAATAAACAACTTCAAAAACTCTCGTCGAACGATGACACGAGAATGAGTGATCCAGTCAACGAATGTCTCCGTGGTCAAAACCGGTTTGTTATTCAACAAGGAGGGTAGATTACCATCGGCAGCGATGCTATAGCCACGCTCGACAGTGCATCAGACTTGCGCCAGCGCGGCTAAGTGCACCCGTTCACCAAGGGACCAGTGAAAGCGATGCAATCACCGCGCGTTATCTGTCGCTCGTGTCGCGCGATTGTCCGATTGTCGCCGCAAAGACGCCGCCCGGTTTGTACTTTACCGCGCACGATCTGTTCCCGGCTTAATATTCTCCGATAGGAGTCAGCTAGTTGGTGTTACCATGATGACGGTAATTTTGAGGACATCTCACGATATTTTAATAAAGGAACATTCAGCATATAACGATTATTAAATGTTTGCGAAAGACTTTTAATAATTCTACACGACTATTAATAATTGCTCCACAACATTATTTCGAAATTAACGACCTATCCTATAATTTTTATAGCCCTAGTTACAAGTGAAAACTTACTTCGTTATATCTATATTTAACTTTAAAAAGAGAAACATAATATATGTCTTAGATTACTTGTCAAATATCTTTTAACTCAACAATTATCAACTCTTAGTTATGACAAAGAATGAATGAAGGAATCTTATATTTATTTATATATTTACAGTGCACAATTTTTGTGACATAAATATTTATTCCTTCACATTTATCATTTTCACAAATGAAAAACAGTCGAAAATATATCAATGAGAGCAGTATTCCACTAAAAAACTAACCACACCCTTGAAATTCGTTTACTACAAGACCGTTTCTCATCGTCGCAAGAATTTGGTAACTATGCAATTTTAACACAGGTTTATTACATGAAGTTAGCGGTGAAGAAAACCATTATGAGGAAATCTGCATGTCTGAATTTTTTTAAATATTTCGAGACGATCCCTTTTCAGCTCCAGAAAAAAAGCGATGAGCACCTAGATATTATTTTTATAGAATTAAATATATATTTCTAAAATGTAGTACGGCCCATACCTTGCAGCAGATGCGTATAAACTGTTTAATTTTTTTTGTATTAAATATATACCTTATTTATATTTTTAGTGACACGATTTACTCCTGTTCTACCCAGGTGTCCGTCAAGGGAGCAGTGCGTGCACCACTAAGTTTCAGTCTGAAGGGTATAAAGAATCAGTATAATAACATGTTGTGAGGCATTCCATCTTAGTCCTCAGAGGTGACAACTCATCTATAGCCTGCTGTTTTAATTTGGTGAAGATATTTATGGACTGTAATTTGTAGACTTATAGTTAGACTGCACAAGCCACTTACCATCAGGTGAACAGTAGGTTTCGTTTGTCACTTCAATCTTACGTGGCAGAGCCACGCTGCAGTTATATCACTGGTATAGTTGCAGCACGAATGGGTCGGCTCGATCGGGACAGGACCACGCTTTCACAGATTCTCAGCGTAAAATAGCAGCTTAATGCTACTGTGTTTCGCATGGTAAGTGTAGAGAACTGGCGACCTTTTTCACTGGAAACGAGGTATTCCAACTTTGTCCTCATGGGAGACAACGCATCTGCATTTTGATTCGTAATCGACGATAGGTGTAGAGTCTATTGGCCACAGCAAACATTTAACATCAGGTGGTCTGTGTGTTCTTTTGCCATTTTGAATCCTATAGTTTATAAAAAAAATATTTTAAAATTAAAGATGAATTTTCTTATTATGATTACTTATTTTCTTCATACAACCTGAAAAGCTATTGTTCAATAGTATTAAGCATGAAGTACTGTAATCACCACATGAAATAGTGATTTAATGCGGGCTAATATTAATGTGGACTTTCCCGCTACGGTCAACACCTAACGTGGTCGCCCTACGGCGCTGGTACAGATAAAAGAGTAAATATTTTAGGTACACGCGTTGCTTATCGCGGCAGGGATACGAGGCCAGTTTTTAGCTGGCCCGCTATTACGTATGCGAAAACCCGCGGCACGGCTGACCTAGTCACACGCCTGCTCGATGCAATCATGACACAAAGCGCTCTGGAACTTAGAATGCTTCATTCTTAGACGAGTTTGTTTTTTTTTTCTTAGTTTCCTAGGCAACAAATCTATGGACACATACAAGTCAAACACACAATGATTTTTCTGTAGAAATATCTTCGTTGATTTACATTACAGTAGTATGTATTTTTTTTTAAAGAAATGATAAACGAACTTATAATCCACCTGATGGGAAGTGACTGCTGCAAGCCCATGGGTACCTGCAGCTAACTTCAAATGAAGCAGGCATGTAGGTTGTCACCTCTGAGGACTAAGATGGAACGTAACTGTGTAATTATACTTCCTCTCTATACACTTCAGTCAAAGTACCGTGTAGTGGCGGTATAAGAATATCCACTACCCCATATCCCGCGGGTGTCGTAAGAGGCGACAGAGGGAAACTAATCAGGAGATGGGCACCAGCGTCTTCCTAATCACGACTAAAAATCAAAAAAGCTGCGGTTGCCAACCCGCTCGCCAAGCGTGACAACTATGGCAAATATTCCTCCCATGAGGCAATCTATGGCGTAGGCCCATGTTCAGAAGTGAACTTTAGTAAGCTGTAACGGTATACACTTCAGAATGATTTTTTTTAATTCAATGTAGATTATTGCATAATACATATTGAAAGAATATTTTATTTACCACTGGTTTGGAAGAAAACCTTGGTCCTGGAACCGAAACTGGAAAGTAGTGTAGTGCGGTATATTTGATGATGAGTGAGAGTGATGATGATGAGATAGAAATATGTAAAATGGTGGTGCCCCTTAACGGACTTGCAGAAAGAAAACAAATCCTACCCGGTAAAATTATATTTTTCACGGGGTATTGGAATAAGAAAAAATCCGCCGCGTTGCCCGAAAGCTAGCTGATTTCAAGGTTCCTTAAAATATTTCTAATCATGCAATTTTTTTTACGATGCTTCTCCACACTAACTAGTTCACTAACTACTTGGGTTCCCGGTTTTTTTCCTTTTGCCGCCTCTTAGGACACCCAAATATACGATATAGGATAGAGGATATTTTTAAACCGTCAATACACGTTTAAGGATGGAAAAAAAAGTAAGATATCTATACAAATGTATAAAATTGAAGTGTCTGTTTGTAATGTCAAAATAACAGCTTCTTACTGAATGCATATGAAAGCATATAAGGTACTAATAACAAACTAATAACATTTAAAATTTTTGTTTGTCTGGCTGTTTGTTCCGAAACGGCTGGACAGATTTTGACAAGACTTTCACTGGCAGCTTATGTTATAAGGAGTAACTTAAGCTACTTTTTTAGACAAATAATTAGGGTTCCACGCAAAAAAATTAAATCTCCAATAGTAATAAATTTCATTTTTATTACTATTTTCTGATTCTGAGTCTAAAACGTCAACCTGATATTAAAGTAACATTCGTAGAAGTTCTTAACTCTTCTTGTTATTCGGGTTTTTCACAAAAGAAAAAACCGCCGATCCGGTCATGTGCGACAATATGAACTCCAAGCATGACTAACGAAGGATGTGTGCCGGGAAGAGAGACGCGGATGTCAAATATTTGTACGCAGCGACGCCGACAGAGCAACTTTAGTACAAGGTCGCGCCCCGGCCGCAGACCCCAGATTACATGCGCCTTAACATGAAAATAGTTTTATATTTTACGCCTTCCTATGCTCGTGTATTTGCAGTGTCAACAGAGAATACAATTTAAGCCTTCAGACATGTGTCTCGGATGACTTACGGGATCGTTGTTCTTAGGTTTAGATCAGTACAAACCGGAACGAAATGTGTGCGAAGAAACTCGAAGCAATCACATTTGGTACCTATTAAGGAAAACTATCAGCATTAGTATATATTGCATTAGTATATGAGTTAAAACAACAAGGAAGTATAGCACCTAACGGTGCCGGTGAGGATGCTGTGGTCCGCCTACGGTAAAGAATCAAAATGCAGATGCGTTGTTACTACTGGATGAAATGCTTCAAAGTTTTCAACTATAGTGACTTTCTGGCCCTTCAAACAAATGTTGTTGGCAAATATAAGCGACAGTACTGACGTAGATGGATTCGTAGGCAGAATAAGAGCTCCACTGCCTAGTCGCGAGTATTCGTATTTCATATTCATATCGGCGTAAAACAGAAACACTAAAGATGCAGCCTGTATTGAGGCACAGGCCTCCTCTCATTTCGGAGAGGATCTCAGGGCAAGAAAGTATTTACTCGCTGCCTCATCTGTGTAGGTGAACTTCACTAGTCGTCGCTTAGCCTTTAAGTGTAGTCCTCAACCTAGACATGTGTCAATCATTCATTTCTCGTGACCGAATCATTCTAGTACATTTCGTCACGCGTACCGGTACATTCGGATAGATCATTCAAATGGATCATTTCAGGCCCAAGTAAAAACAATTCATTCAGATCATTAGGGATTCAGTCGGTTTTCGACTAATTTACAATTCACACCAATCACAAGTTAAAAAGGTTTTGTCAATTGTTTGTGATTGGTTGTACCGGAATATTCAAAAACAGATGAATGAACCATCAATACTTTTAAGTGTACCAGCTAAACGAACGAATCATTCATGATTGACACACGTCCACCTCAAGCTAACACGGCTCGTGTTATTTATCATTGCGTGATAGCATATCGCCGTAAGTACAACAAAATGCGATTTTCCGTGGTAGAGCTACGCTGCAGTTATGTTATGGTTGTAGCACGAATGGGTCAACTCGATTCGAGTAGGATCACGCTCTCACAGAATACAAGCGCAAAATAGCAGTTCGTTTGATTTTTTTGAGGAAAAATGTTGACGTCTCTGGGCCTCAGCATCATAAGGTGGACTGAGTGCTCGCTTGTCACTCTTATACTATAAAAAAAGATCACTCCGATGAATGATTTCAAAATTTAAATATCGTGTTTGTCATACAGTAGGCGCAATATACACAGCAACGATTTCGAAAGTTTCCGATTCTTTGTGACAGTTTAAGCAACTATTCCGACTTCAATTCGATCTAAATTTGTATTTCACCGCAAACGTTCTCCACAATTCAGGAGATTTTCACTCGGGCCTTTGCGAACATAGCGTCAATACCATTTAAAATATTTGAAGTTGCAATAAAAAATTCTCAATCGTGTACTAGTTTAACGTTCCCATAATTTCTTCCTTCAACGAATCATTATTCAGAACCGAATAAGTGTGTGATAATGTCACACTCGCTTGACGAACAGAAATTAAAATTTAGTATAAATTATGATATTATTAAAAACGGTGGTTGCACAGTTCTTACATTTTATAACGACCCGAGTTGGATCCGCCACGTTCCATTTTAATTGTCACTGCATGCATGACAGTGAAGAAAAATATTGTAAAAAAATCTGTATGTTGTGAAATCGAAATATTTTGAGAACAAGAGCCCGCCAACAGAGAGGTGGTGGACGCTTCCCTGCGAAGACCTTCATAAATGAGCGGCCTGTGCCTAGCAGGAGGGCAAGTAGTTTATTTACGTAGACTGTTTCTTTACTTTTTACTTTCATAAGTTATGAACTCAAATCCGCAATGAAGTTTTTATGTGGAACAACGAAGTAATGAAATGTTGCTGGTATTTCCATATATAGGTCCATAAGCCGGTGAGAACAATACACTATCACAAAAAGCTAAGCGTTATTAAAATAGGCTAATAGCACCACAACGTTATTTCGCTATGTTTTGCACAATTGTTATTATTACGTAATAATAAAGAAACGCGGTCGATCGCGAGGAAACACTGGAACAATAATCATAAACAAGATCATGATACGGAGGCGGCACCTCATCCGATGCTATCTGTATCTCGTTATAGCCAACAGATGTCGCTGCGTCGTCGCCACGGTATTGTCCTGCCATAATAATTAAGTATCGCTAAAGCGCTAAATAAATCGAATTTGCAGCAGGACACGAAGGGATGCTAATTTCACAGTAATTGCTTCTTTGTAACTTGTTTTCTAATTTAAAAAAATCCATTCTTCTATTTTAAACCTTTTGCTAATTCCGATCCCACTTAGTAAGGGCGGATTTGACCAAACATGTTTAAGTCCTACCCTGTGAATTAAATCACTAATTACTCTTTTAGAGTTAGAGAACTTTTTGTTTTACCAAATCTTAACTTAGGGTATTACGTCTATCAGAGAGTAAATCACTATACCGCCAAAATCCATGGAGTAAACCAGTTACCCCAGATTAATTTAATGGCGGCCACTGCATTTTAACAGCTGTTTTCTTATGATTTGTTAAAAAAGAAAGATACTTCACATGTTTGCGTTTATTATTTTTGTTTATAATTGTGGAGACATGTTTTAAATAATGCAACGTTTACCACATATGATGGAGTTTTAATCTGATGAAGAATATATTCCAAGCCGTAACACCGTCGGTTTTTTTTTATCTTTTATGACGAAAATATTTTTCCACGAGTTCCAACAGCAAGCGTTTCTCAGAAGCTAAACAATTTGGGCTACGTTCCCTTCTTTCTTCAGACATTTTATTTATTTACAATTACTGAAACATGGAACACAACAGCTTGAGAAGATACCTTTACCGAACTGTTAACTCGTGTTAATATTTCAATGTTGACTGACAGTTGACACTATTATAATCCGGCAAATTATGTGGACATAAAATTTTGCGTTGCGCTTTACAAACAATTGTACTTCAATTTTAGTTGGCTTACATGTTCGTTCATCATTCTTTCACCAACTTTAGAGTAACAGTACCAAGTATCAGTTACTCTACGTTTATGAAAGAAAACGCAAAGGAAGTTATCTAAAAGTACGAACAAAGAGTAAAATTATTCGAGGGTACTTACTGTGGAATAACATGATATCTGGTCAAATGCACCCTAAGCCAAATAGTGGCGGCGTAAAAAAATCCGTAACTATGTCGTCCCGTAGGTGCCGTAGTTAGGGGTATTATAATCTAATGTTAGTCAGATGAAAAATATCCAGACCGGCAACGTGGGGCCACGGCCAATATGAGAGACATCTGATACTGCGTTCGACTATCAACTTGTAAAAATATTGTGGAGCCGCGGCCCCTTTGGAGTAAAGATAAGCGGCCGCGATGTTCCAATATGTGTCGGTGTTGGCGGACTTCACATGTCCTCGAAATAGTTGACATGATTCTCCATTTTTGGGGTTTTCCTTTACCACTGCACAATGCAAATCAGCCAAATGCAGATAGCAATTTTATTCGTGTAGTTCGTGATCGAACTCTGTTTCCTCGCGTACTATGAAATTTTAACGTTTATACTTTATGCTACTATGGCCTTTTTATAGCATAAAGGTGATAATCGAGAACACAGTTCACCTGATAATCCGAAAGTGAATGCTGGAGCACATAGACATCCACACTTAATTCAGAATGCATATGTGTCACCGCTCAGAACTGAAATGGTGTGCCTCGTTTGCAGTAAAAAGAGTTTCCGGGTCTTTACATTCAACATACGGAACACAGCAACATTTGGCTACTATTTAACGCTGGTATACTGTGAAAGTGCCACACTTTTAATGTAGTTGCAGCGTGGATCTATCACGTAAAATCGAGTTACTTGGTTCCAGCTTTCTAGCAATCTGTGAATACGTAAGCTTTTTTTTGGTAGTATCTGTGATGTCATTTATATTATAGTACATGGTTTTATTGCGAGAGGTTGGTGTTCTATGAGAGATATAGACACGTATGAGTCTCCTCATATTAACTATTACTTAGCTACTAATATACGCCATGGATCATGAACCTACGGCACATGTAAGTGGCACACTAGAAGAAACCGTAGGTAAACTTTTCATAGCACAAATCAGCACAAAATCAAAATAATATGAACCTGTTACATTTTCGATAGTCAGTTATTTTTGGCCGATATAGAATTCCAACCAATGTCTGTTGCCTGTGATGGAACTGAGACGTAGATGTTCACTATGAAAGGGGACATGCTCGGAGTTTCTCTGCGAAAAGTTCTACAGTGGCAGATTCATAAAGGTAAGGTAGTGTGGAATGGTCTCTCACTAGATGAAGAGACGATCTGGGATATATGTTCAGCAAGGGACTTGTGAAAGACTTGATGATAATAAAGAATTTAGATGAAATTGTTTAATTTTCGACCAAAAGCATATTTTCTTCTTCAATCGACACACAGTCCACCTGATGGTAAGTGGATGCTGTGGCCCATAGACATCTAACATTTAACCTCGATTAAGAATCAAAACGCAGATGGCAGATGTATTGTTCCCCCCTGAGGACGAAGATGGAATGCTCCCATTCCCGTAAAACGGCTCTCCGGTTCTATACACTCACCATACGAAACACAGCAGCATCAAGCTGCTGTTTTACACTAATATTCTGTGGGAGCGTGGTCCTTCCTTGGTCGAGCCGACCCTTTCGTGCTACAACCATAACATAGCTGCCGGGTGACTCTACCACATATAAAATAGTATAGTTCATCAGATTCTAAATTTAAAAGGTTTTCCCGTTGTCAATAGAAGAATCTTGCATGTCTAAAGAGCACTGCTTAAATGGAAAAAAATACTTTAAGAATATCAAGAAGAGAATTTAAAGAGCGAGGTCTCGCGGGAATCGTTCTACAAATTAAACAATGTCTTGCCAGAACAAATTCAAATCACGAGCTGGTTTTTTCGTCGTCGTGAATAGGTGCGTGGGCGACGCGTGGGTGTGCCAGCCGCAAAAAGGTCCAAGTTTTAAATTACTGTTTTTGCGATAAATCAAGAGCCCGAGCGAGTTGGGTGCTTGAACTCATTTCCTTGCGCTATCAGCGGGTCAGGTGACGCGCGAATAGAAAGTGAGAAGTATACGGTCGTTCTGTAAATAGTGTGTAACTTCTTTGTAAACTTTATTACTTAAGTTATCGCGTAGTGTGTCGTGTGAGGCGATAACAAATCAGGAGATGGGCAGTAGTGTCTTATTAATAACGACTAAAAATAAAAAAACTGCGTTTCCCAAATCACTTGCCAAGCATGACATCTATAAGAAATATCGCCCCTAGGAAGCAATCTATGAATCTATGGCATATATTCAGCAGTGGATTTATTATGCTGTGACGCTAACGTTAACTTCTTTATTGTCATCGTTATCATCATCATAAGTCTTCTAGACATGTGACTCTTCCGTTGTAGGGGGGACTTAATTAAAAAATTAAATTAATAATCGTAGTACCTTTGAAAATAGCCGCGGTAACTCTAATACATATTTTGGGGAGTCCTAAGTGGTACATCAACACGCAATGGAATAGTGGCGTATTAATTATTTCATAATCTTTTTAGAAATGAAAAATCTTTAGTAGGAGATAAGGACAACTTAAGGCATATATACTATTAAGGCATTATATTACAAGACTTAGCGCCGATTGTAGATTCGTAGATCCTGGGTTCAAATTCCAACCTAAAAATATTTGTGTAATAGATATTTTATTGCTTTTAGACTTCGGTTGCAATGTGATTGTCCAGTATTGGCGAATAACACCGTGTCAAATTTATTTCGAGCATTAACGTATAAGTAAAAGACGCAAACAAAGAATTTGAGCGCTTTTACAATATTAACGATTTCACTTTAGTCACTACAACATAGCTTGCACAGTTATAAGAAGCAATTTTTATAGTTAATAAGACAATTTTGATGAAATTTCAAAGAATACTATAAATAAAAAAATGTTAGTTCCTAAATAAACACTATTCGCTGCAGCGTGAAAGAATCCATCACCACATAATCTCTTATTTACCGTTACCATTACACCTTGTCTAAACTCGACTGCTGAACGTTCTTCCATTTTGAATTGTTACAGGAATGATTTCGTATATTTACGCGAACACTATACATTGAATGAAACTATTTTTAACGTCGAGGTTTATTAGAAACTTTCATTTGATTATTGTTACAAGAAGTTGCTGCAGGCAAGACAGGTTGTATCTTCTGTTACCTTTTCCTCTGTCACCTCTTAACGTGGGTGGGTTTCCACGGGGCGATACGGATAGTGGATATTTTCACCGTCACTACACAGTATATCCTCCCATGATCGTCGTAAAAACCGACTATAGAAATATTCGCAAGGCCACCGCTAGATGGCGGTATAACCATCTCATTGATGGCTTTTGTAAAATATTATAAAAGAAGAATATCTTATACTGCGTACCAATTAAAAGTTTAGCAATTTAGGGTAATCCTCCCTTTTTTTTATAGAACAAGGGTGACAAACAAGCACATAGATGTTCCAAAGCGTGTGATAAAATAAGGTAACGGTTAGATGCTTTTTTCTTGTAATGATGGTGTACAGATTTTATGTAGCTTACTATATATACGTGCATAATTGCATTAATTGTAGAGTAGTTCGAACATAATTATACTACTAACTGTTTAAATACTTCAAACGTGATCGTATATTCGGTATGCGAATATTTATTATTGCTATATTTTTATTTTAATGATATTCCGTATAAAAATATACTAAAAAGTTAAACGATAAACTTTAATTAAAAAAAGCCTGTTACAAGAAGTTCATTGTAATATACATAATAAAAAAAACTATTTAGAAACCGTCACGATTTTCACATTAAAATTTCAAAGATAATTTAGTATTAGAAATTATTCTGGAGGTTAATATTTAAAAGTAATAATACAATAAGATATAGAGGCATATATCTAGCAGGGTAGTATTATGGACCGATGATGAATGAGAACATTGTATTTAAAGATGCCCCTCTTGATAGCAACCGCAGTTATTTCGTTTAGTTGTTATCAGCAAGATGTTGCTGCCGATCTCCTGTTACGGCTTCCCTTTGTCACCTCCCAGCCTCCCACACCTCCCGCCGGCTATACACGCAGGCCGAGCGAAGGCGAGTGCCAACCCATTCGTCCAGCCTCGCCATTGCTCGTCGACGCTCGTCTAGCTAGCCGAGTGCAGGCGAGCGCCAACGTGTGTATATGGTTCATTTGGCCCGCCTTGCCACCGCCAGCGGGATCGCTCTCCCATGACTTGTTTCACTTCGGAACAGTGTTGGTTTATCTGCACAAATCAAAGGCGCTCGCCTGCACTTGACAATTCATGTCCACATGTTAGCTGGCCGTGTCTGTATGTTCACTCATTCAAACTTAGCCAACATGTAGACTGTAGCACTCGCCTGAGTTCGCGTTGGGTGAGGATTGACCGACTTGTATCGCCGGCTTTAAATATATATATTTTTTTTTTATATAGGACAGGGTGACAAACGAGCACACAGTCCACCTGATGGTAAGTGGTTGCTGTGGCCCATAGG
>DWHP01005023.1:0-12186 GCA_018247895.1 Parnassius honrathi
TATATATAACGCACGGACGCTGAACTCTTTTATCTAGCTCCGTACGAAAGAATGCATTAGGTATTACCACAGAATAAATAATAGTACTACGTACAGAAGTTTCATCCTTTTGATGTTCACTGCTTGGCGACGTTTAATAGCGTACATAATTGCTATTTAATGATAATTTGCGCACGCAAGCTAAAAAAAATCTTTATCGCTGCGCGCGAATGTCCGTATTACTTTGCATTTTTACCTCTTCCTACATTACGGCTGTTTTTCCGTCGTTACTTAGGACTGTCAAGAAGGAATAAAAAATACAGTATGTATAACATTAATAATTTATTTAATTTATAATTGTTTTATAACACAACCTAGTAGTCAGTATTCTACACTAAGAGCTTGCTCTGAAATACGGTCTTGTGGATCGAAAACTGTCTTATCACGTGCTCGAAAAAGACTGCGCCAGGCCCTACTGGGATTGGACCATCATCACAGATAGGACTGTTCTTCTTACGAATAAGACTGATATTGTGTTGGTGGACCGGGCACAGCCAAGGATATTTTTGGTCGACATTATTCCGTATAACGAAAACCTCGTGAAAGCTGAAACGGATAAGCGGACAAAATATCTGGACTCAATCACAGCTCACGAGGTGAGTGGTGCTGATGGTAGTCTGTCAACCGAAATGATACATATAGTCATTTATGCGAATGGGTTAATCAGCCTCCGGTCAGCCTCTTGGGTTATCTGAGGCGACTGGGACTCTGTGACGGACCGCTCCGGGCTAAAATGCAGAAGCCGGTGCTCCTCGTTTCCGCCCGCATCGTCCGCCGGTTTTTCTCCCTTTCTCCCTAACCCTCGGCCGTTTGGTCTCCCCCGCCAAGGACGTTCATCTTGTTGAGTTTTTATTTATTTATGTATTTTTATTTATTTATTTTATTTTATTGATACATCTGAAAGATTTCCGATCTAACAAAGATACAAGACAATTTTTCTTAAAGTTTATTTCTATCTTTCTACGTAGTCTTCTTGTAACTCTGCACACTTCTCCCAGCGACGCTCCTACCTCTCTTACCCATCCAAATAGTACTCGACATTTTTCTATGTAAATAATTCTTCACGAAGGTGATTACCTCCTCATTTGACGAAAATCTCTCCGAGTGCAATTTTTACATTAGGGAACAAAAAAGTCGCTTCGTGCTAGATTTGGCGAGTAAGGTGGATGGTCAAGCAGTTTAAACCGTAAATCGTAGATTTTCGCAAAACCGCTGAGGTGTGAAATGGCGTATTATCATGGTGAAACAGGATTTTCTTTTTTTACAAATGTGCCCATTTTTCCGCAATTTCTGCCTTCAGTTTATCAAGTAATGATGCGTAGTATGCTCTTGTAATGGTTTTTCCTTTTTGAAGATAATCGATTAGGGTAACTCCATAACTATCCCAATAAACAGCCGCCATCACTTCCCAGCCGAGAAAACAGTTTTTGCTTTTTGTGAAGCCGGTGCCCCCTTTACAGTCCACTGTTTTGTTTCAGGCGCGTAATAGTGTATTCAAGTTTCATTTATAGTAGTTAATCGACGCCAAAACTCGGATTTATTACGCCTGCGCCAGCAGAACGTAGGAAATATTTATTTAAACACATTTTGATTTAAGGTGAGCAAACGCGGCACCCAACGCGCTAACAGCTGTCACCGCGTTAGGTGCCCCGTTTGCTAGCAAAATTTATATGTTACAAACACGTTTTCTTTGGACATTTTCATAGCCTCTGCTACCTCTGTCACTTTAATTCGGCGGTCGTCTAGCAACATTGAATGAACTTTAGCGATGTTATTGTCAGTAGTTGCAGTTTTTGGACGTCCCGAACGTTCATCGTCTCCCAAGCTCTCACGGCCACGTTTAAATTCAGCTGCCCAAAATTTCAATACGATAAATTATGGCGCAGAGTCCCTATACACAGACTCCAGCTAACCGCTTACAGCGAAACCCGTAACATTCTAGTTTATTAAGCAGGGTATGATGAGGCACGTTGTTATTGAAAGCTTTATTAAAATGAGTATACAGGACATCGATCTACTGTTTACGGCCGATTGCTCGAGTTAGATGTCAGATTCTCGACGAATCTTGTTAATTTGTGCTTATAGACCTGGATTTAACAAATCCATGCTGATTATCTTTGATGTAATGATTAAGATAATTTTGATTTGAGAAACATACTACAGCCTCAAAAACCTCTGCAAAAGTAGACAAAATTGAGATGGATCTATAATTTCTAAGCAAAGATTCGCCATCAGACTTGGTACCACTTTTGCTTCTCTCCATTGATTGGGAAATATACCAGTGGGCAATGGTGTATTATAAAATATTTAATACAGCGGGGGGGGGGCATAATAGCACATGCTGCTATAAAAAAAGGTGGAATACCGTCCGGCCCTGCCCCTTTAGCGATCCAACCGTTGCAGTTTTCTCAAGAGCGATTCCTGTGTAATTACTATTGCGATAACAGTCTGATTGTAATCATTAATAATATTTAATGAGGGGTGATTAAAACATTTATACGTTGTTACTGCGACTGTTATTATCATTATATGTTAAAGAAAAGTTCTTGGCGATGATACCACATATAGTAGGGCCCTCGGATATTGTAATGGTCCTATTATTCATAGTAGCAGGGTGTTACCCTTTTCCCCCACGCTAACTTTTAACGAATATCCAGAAGAGTTTTGGGTTAAAAATAAGATCCTTATCCAGTTTCTTAATGTAAAAGTTGTACCTGTCAATAGCCAAAGTTTCATAACGCTTACTTACAATTTCAAGTTCTAATTTATCGCAGGGGTTTCCGTGTAACTTGTAACCCAATTCCATAACAATAATAAAAATATTTATGGCCACACCATGATAAGTGTACAATTTAAAACATACACAAATATATAGACTCAAAAATCAACAAAAAACAAACGTTTACAATTAACAAATTAACTACTACTATTAAGTATACGAGAATAATGTGAGGCAACGAGAAGAGGCTAAGTATTCGCTGGGCATTATGCTCAGCATTGGTTTTCAGCCAGTCCCTTCTTTTTTTGGGTATATTTTTGGTCGCACACACATCGTACTTAATTATATTTATAAGACCTTTACTTATGAAATAACTCCTTTTTAATATTTTTATTGGATGTTGCATTATTTATATTAAACTTTTCTTTCAAAGGCGGTGGCAAATCATTCCATATTTTTGTGGCCGAATAATTAAAACGTCCCTTGATGTCCATTGTCTTAATGCATGGAATATTCAGCACGTATGCGGCTCTTTTACTTGTACTTAATGGGCGTACTTATTTCAATCTACTTTATTATTATTGAAATAAAGTAAATTTTTATTACTAATAATTTTGGTACCTAAGCAGGCTAAGTAAAGCTTCGTACGTGCGTTTGTTTTTAAAAAAAATTATTTAGATATAAAGCTTTAAGTGAAAATCTGTTGTTTAGAAATTTTTAGTCAGAATGTCAACGATGTTTCATTCCTGTACCTCAGAAAGCACGCAAAGTTAATAGTTCGATTAAGGACATTATTGGTGGGTATGTTGGAAACATACAAAATAAAAAAAATAAGTATTCAGTGCTCGATATACTTAAACCTTGAATACTCAAATATTTAAATACGTAAATTTTTAATATTACGCATTAAAGAAATAGGAAAATTATATTTAAAACGTTTTATTCCCTTTAGTGGTAACAAGTAAACAGTTCCAAAGACATTTAAGTAATAGTGATAGAACGGATATCAGCAACAAAATTGTCGTATGTAACTTTGGTGGCTATAGGATATATTTCCGATTTTTATCATTTAGTCTTAGTGACATCGTCAATAGGCCTAGACGGATTCGTTTCATAAATTTAGAAAATATTTTTAAGAAAATATATCAAAAAATGAACACGGTTTCAGTTAATCATCGTAAAAATAATGTATATTTACCAAATAATTCTTGTAGATTGTTTATCCAGTAACGTCACTATTTATTTACCCATGTTTTAGTGCTTGAAGACGTGCCTAAAACGGATTTTTACCTTATATTTAGTAGCGTCACCCAATGGGGAATAACCAAAACGTTTTTCTTACAAATATTCAGCGTAGTATTGCTATGTTTCGCTAGAGGGTTTAACACACGCGCAAACTAACAGGTTTTGTATGCAAATGTTCCCAATATCCGCTCTATAGTATATATATTTAAATCTCTTTAATCGGCACAAACGCCATCTAGTAGCAAACTGCAATAACACTAACCAATATACAATGATAAATATACAAATTTACTGTTTTATATAACAATTTTCCACATTTAAAAGAGGTAAATGGGGGCAGATTTTTGTATGATGTTATTAAATTTGTATTATTAATAATTATCATAATTTAATTTTTAGGCCTTACAAGTTAAAACTATTTTCTACATGCAAACTTTACATCCTCGTCTTAACACTTCAAAGTTAGATTTTTGGAAATTGAAAAAAATATCGTATTTCATTCAAGTTTTTCTCCATAAAATCTGAAAGCGCCCCGTAAGAAAAGTTTAGTAAAATTTGAAACAATATTTCAACTTCTAAGGGTTTTGAATTTCCTAAATTCTTTTTAGTGCCTACGTTATAAAAAGAAGCTATTGTCACATTTCTACACCAAGCGGTTTGGGTTGTGCGTTAATAGATGAATCAGTCTCGTTCAGGACATCTTCTTTTATATACATATATACTGATAAATTCTTATGTACTCGTATAGTGACCTGTTAGACATTTTCAGTTTTTGCCTTTTATGGCTGGTGATTATTTGGAGTCTGTAAAGCATTTTTATTACAATTATAACAAAACAAAGAAAACATCAGCAACTGTGGGAATTACAGGGACATCAAGCTAATTTCGAACATTTTCAAATAGTTTAAGTAAACGTAAAAAAAACAAACGTAAAATTAAACAGCAGACCAAAACTGGTTGCGGAAACATCAGTGTGTTTAGTTTTTTACAGTACACATCATCTGCTCATCCCGTTTGGTAAGAAGCTGTGACGAATCACACCAGCGCTAGACCATCACTTTTCTAAGGGTAATTTTTGAATTAGGGCATTGTTTAAGTGTTGAACTAGGTTCCAACCAACTTGCTGAGCGCTTACAATTGTCAAATATAATCCATTTTTGTCGCAGCTAACAATGCAGTTCAAAATTCCTTTGTTTTGTGCCTGTTGAACAGTGCAAGGCACGTCTCGACGAGTACTTCGCGATGGCGATCATTGAGTTCGTGCGGCACTCATTTGTCAAGCTTTTTTACCTTGATAATTTGATTTGTATTATACGTTGTAGAGCCATGCTGCAGCTATATTATGGTTGTAGCATGAATAGGTCGACTGGACCAGGGAAGGACCACGCTCTCACAGAATATCAGCATAAAATAGCAGCTTAATGGTGCTGTGTTTCGTATGGTGAGTGTAGAGAACCGGAGTCCCGTTTTACTGGAATCAAGGCATTCCATCTTAGTCCCCAGGGGTAACAGCGCATCTGCATTTTAATTCTTAATCGAGGTTTAATGTAGATGTCTATGGGCCTCAGTATCCTCTTACCATCAGGTGGACTGTGTGCTCGTTTGTCATCCTTATTCTATAAAAAAATGCAAATGGACCAATATAGTTTTGATGCTAATGTTGAAAGCCGCTGCTAATTCAGACGTAGATTGAGTATCATCAGCTTCTGTGTTCGGTAAATTAAAAAAGTAACTTTCAATAACTATTTTATAATATATATTGAATAAAAAAGTTTCTGTTTCTGTTTCCACAATCGCCTTTAATTCGTTATTGTCGACCAAAGTTTTTGAACAAGCGCGGGGTTCATTTTTCGGGTCGAAATTTTTAGAATAGAAATGGGCAACCTCGTATCAGGTGTTGCGTTCGTTTGTAGTATTCGCATTGCTGCCAAGACCGGTACTCATATTCCATAACTACCCGAATTTTTAACGTATACATGATGACGAAAAGTATTTAAACGCGATGAAAACATAACGTTTATCAATGAACAAATGACTAATTTTGAAAGCAAAATTCCATGTTATTAATATAAAATTAATGTGAAATTAGAATTTTTAGCCAAAACAAAAACAATTTTGATTCGAAATGGCCTATTAGTATTAAATAATAATATACAATACGTACTTGTCGAAAACAAGGTTCTATGTTAAGTGTCATCAGAGGGCGCAAATATTAACAATGGAAACAGAATCCATAAATTAAACTCTGCTTGGCGTAGACACCGTTCAATGAACAGTTCAGCAAGCACCCAGATGGTGTAGATGGTATCGCGGATTACGTCATGATGCTTTGATGGGATTTGTCGGCTGGAATTAATCCGAACAATTTCTTTGAGCACTCCACGTGGTAAATGCAATACAAAATGCATCTCTTTGCAGCGCAAGTGAGTCGAGCCGATCAAAATAAATTCAGTCGTCGATTCGGAACGCTCTTTGTTGGATCCAATGAAATATAAGGAACTTGGAGGGTGGAGTAAGCCAACCCAGAGATACAATAAGCGACGTTCCGAACCGTAGGCCGAACTTACACTTTGTATTAACTTACATTTTGTGTGTCAAGTTATGCGCGAGCATAAAATACGGTCCCGCTATACTTAGCACGCCAAGTTTTTTAGTGGCTAATTTCGTTTCGCTTCCAAATAACAGCGGAACTTAAAGTCATTCGGAACGGTACTAGAAAATACGAATAATAGGTTTTTTCGCGTAATGCGCAATTTTTTTTTTTTTGATTAACGTGAAAACTTGTGTCTTCGTGGGATAAATGCGCAAAACTAGACTTATTACGGTAATCGATGTCACGTAAAGCATCGTCAGTGCCGTCGGCTGCATAAGAGAATATTACTATAGTATGCAACATATCATTTATATTTAGAACAAATAGAATGCGGAACGTTGCGTAGGATATATTCATATCACTATGTATATATATCAAATAATATATTACAGAAGAGCTGCTCCCGTCAGTAACGAATCCTAAATCACTCAAATTTTATTCGAACTCAAGGTAATTCGTACATCCGAAACCGAAGCCACATCACAATCAAATAGTGGCTCAAATTGAAATTCTCAGAATTGAATTCTTCAGCTATCCACCACTAGATGGTGTCTTTATACCCTCAAAATAAATATACAGCTTAAATGTAGTTAAAAATAAGGTACAAGTAAATGTGCATAAAAAAGATGTATACTAAAAAAATATATTAAAAATGATTTTATTTCATTAAGCAGATCTTATACAATTATATAAGATCTGCTTAATGAAATAAAATCATGTGTCTTAACTTTCCGTTCCCGTCACCACTACTCCCAACACCGCTACACTTGGAAAGACAAACCACCGTCGATAATACGACGTGTTTCGCCTTTAAATGAGGCATTCTCCTCATACTCAAACATTCTCTGCGAACTACTTTACCTGAGGATCTCACTTCAAACTAGGTAAGACACATCATTTTATTTTATTACAGGATCTCAACTCATTAATTTTTAACTTCATTAATGTAATGGATTTTCGCAAAGTAACGCTTGATTCTATTAATTATCTAATACTAAAACTTTATAATAAGCTCCACTGCTTATAAAGTTGTTGCAAAGTTTCTCCAAACTGCTTTGATTTTTACTTACTTTTATTACGTAATAGCAATCTGCCCCTGCTTCCCGCGGGTGATTTCTTGATCTCGACAACGATGCCACATACCAGATCCAAATGTGGATCGATTCAAACACACACAAAAAATGTCTTCGAAAACGGTCTAGCCGTTTTCGAGTTTTAGTGAAACTAACGGACAGCCAATCATTTTTATATATAAAGATAAGATATAAACTACTGCTCTAAGGCTCTAAACAAAAACTGGCAGCTTATTTCTGTCAAAAGTAGCCTATTTTTACCCGACTGTCAAGGAAGGGTTATGTTTTTCGCGCGGTATCATTTTATTCGTCTTAATGACTCAAGTGTTTTTAGATAGCTTTTTTTAAATAAACAAAATGGCGGATTTTGGGCGCAAAATAGTAATACATTAATAAAAAAAATTAAACAAACCTATCAAATAGGATATGATAATAAAGGAATTTAAAAGGGGATTACAAAAATTTACGTAAGTTGTATGTTTAAGTTTAAGTATGTTTGTAAATTTCTTCATTGCCTCGTATCTATCTTCCAAACAGCTGGATAGATTTCAACAATTAAAGGATCGTTTTATATTCATCTTAAAAACCCAAATGATCTTAGATAGCTTTTTTTAAATAAACAAAATCGCTGATTTTTAGCGCAAAATAGTATTACGTTATTAAAAAAAAATAACCAAATCTATCGAATATAAGTATACAACTTAAAGTTTAAGTTTAACTGCAAATTATAAATTGGCTTATAAAGTTTTTATAACTGGTTTATAAAATGTGCAATGTTTGTGTCGACCCTCGTGATATTATATGAAAAAAAAATAGTTATTAATATCCGTCGCCCAATAACATTTTAAACAAAACAAATACTTAAATTGTTTTCAATAAATTTTGAACCATAAACTTTGAAGTTTTGAAGAAAAGTGTAATAAATAAACACCGTTTATTTCAGGAAATATACATCGACCTTTCTAGGCCGCATAGTTATTGAAAAATCGTCAAAAATCTTTACACAAAAGACAGGCACACTAAAAAGTCTTAAATAAAATAAATAATTCAAAAATTCAAAAACCCGACTGCAAAAAAGACAATTTAAAAGTAATGCACTAAAAAGATCGAAACAAGATTGAGAATACAAAACAAAATTAGAATGAAACTATAAACAAAGTAAACTCTACTTCGGTTTAATAGACTATATGAGCTGAAATCCTAAGTAAAATATTGAGTTTAGTAGCAAGCGGAGCCCTTTATCATCCGGTTTGTAATTTGCAATGGGCCCTGCCTTGGGCACGGTGGTTGGGCAACGGATATTAATAACTATTCTTTTTTTCATATAATACCACGGGGTCTGACACAAACTTTGCACATTTTATAAAGTTAGTAAAAACTTTATAAACCAATTCATAATTGCTTATTAAATTTAACCAAACAACTTATATTCGATAAGTTTGGTTATTTTTTATTAACATATTACTATTTACACCAAAAAGCAGCCATTTTGTTTATTTAAAAAAAGTTTTCTGGGAACACTTGGGTTGTTAAGACGAATAAAATGATAACTTAATTGCCGAAATCCACCCAGCTGCTTGGAAGATACAAAGTAATAAAGAAATTTACAAACATACAAGATCGCGCGAAAAACATAACCCTTCCTTGACAGTCGGGTAAAAAAAGAGTATAAATTATATTACTAACATACATGTAAGTTTTTCTCTACTAACAATTACTATGGATTCAAGTTGTCCGGAATAAACAATTTTTATTTTATGTATTTATTATTTTATAAAAGGGTGGAGGATCGCAGAGCGCCTGGTTGTCCAATGTTGGAAGGTAGGAATTAAATTATGTAAATTCTGGATCTTAGTTAACTAATCTTTAAATCATTAATAACAATAATCAGTCCAATGTAATTTCATCTCGAAGTTAATAGGTAATACCGTCCACAATTAAATGCATTCCACCATTAGTAATCCCTGTAAGGAATACAACGTACTCGATTCCGTTTTCAATTTTAGTTTGGTGAAGTTTTGTTGTACGTTTATTTACCAGGGACAGTACATATTAACCAAGTTTCTACGAGGTGTGAAATTCTCGTAGCCGAACACCAAACGCGTAAGGTAAGTCGCTTATTCCATGTTGACTCTTATTTACAATGTAGCAACAACGTAAAATGTTTTTTTTTAATACTAGGGTTGATAGAAAGCTGTCGGCATAAAGCTATTACTGGACGCAGATCTCTTTAATACAGCTTATCAAAGGGTCACTGCTGAACATGGGTTCCCATAAATTGCGTTATATCGACATTTGCCATAGCTACCGCTCGGCAAGCGGGCTAGCAACCGCAGTTTCTTATTTTTTGAGCTATTATCAAGAAGATGTCTACGGGATGATACGGGATAGCGGCGCCACTACTCGGTAATATCGTAAATACATAAGTGTATTTGTTTGTTTGTTCACTTATAAAAAGTAAATATACAGCACCTGATGGCGTTCACCTTTAGTATCTTTTTAATATCCTGGCGGAAATCGAACTCAAGCTATCCCATGCAACGAAATATAAAGCGAGCGCCTAGTCCTCACTGCCACCGTAACTTAATGTTTTGCAAAAGTTTTACGCTTTGACCCTTTTCCACCTGTTTAGGGTTACGTAGTTAAAAAAAGTCCGTTTGTCCGTCTGTCCGCGGTTTTACTCTGAAACCTTAGATAATACAAATTTGTAATTTGACATAGTTATAGATAATAATCACGGTTATAAAACTGTGATATAAAATCTTGAAAATATTTTTATTTTGTATACCTCCCATACAAGTAAGGGGAGAACGATTTGTTTTTACCCGTCTGTTCCATCGTGTGGGGTGTCATTGAATAAGTCATTCAAAAATATATGAGGTATTGAATAAAAATGTTTCTATTTCGACAGTATATATTACTTACAATACATAATACAAGCTTACAGTATATTCTGTAAGCTAGTTCTTTGTAGATCTGACCAAAAATTAATAAAAAAAATGAAGGTAGGCGGACTAACTATGACATTGGGACGTCAAACATCTCAGTGCCTCCGTAACCATGGGGGATGTAAACCACCTGAAACGTGGGGAATTAAAAATAAATTAAACGCGATAAAATCATTAAGGTTCTTTACGGTCACATATATCTTGCACTAACGAGAATATGTAGATAGATATTTAACGATTACCATTTTTGTACGACCTTGGCACGTTAATGATTTCATGTAAATTGTATTATTTTCTAAATCGAAAAGTTTTTATAATCTTTTTTTTTGAATACCGCTCTTATTAGTCTGATTGGAAAATAGTTCTTCAGTTACCATCATCCTATTTAGGCCTATTTTTAGTAGTTACAAACCACAAACTCACTTAATGTGCTCATTATCATGAAAGCTCCTTCTAAGTTCACGTATTGTGACGGCCAACTACGGAACCCTACCTCTACATTGTCCGTGGCACGACACTTGGCCAGTTTTACATATAAGAAGGAGCAAACGAGCATACGGCTCATCTGATGGTATGTGACTATTGCCGCCCATGAACAACTGCAACACCAGAGGAATTGCAGATGCGTTGCCAAACACAGGTGCACTCTCTGTTCCCACACTATCATAATCCTATGGGACGGTAATTCGACACAACCGGGGAGAAATTAGGCGCATGACCAACAGCTTCAAGGTACGGACAGACGTGCTCATTACTAGCACGAAAGCATGCTTTTATTGAGCAAGTGCTCATTAGTGGCACGTGTATCGCAACATTGCTAGTAATAAGCATGCTTATTTTGAGCGTGCTCAAAAATCAACCGACGTTTGATTTTCGAGCGTGCTACCTGAGGTGCGGGTAGAAGGGCGTGCTCCCAGCGCGTCTGAACTGAACATGATTATTTATGAGCATGTTTTATTGAATCGATCTCGATTCGCGACAGTTGCTGCGTGAATAAAAAAAACCTCGATATGTCGCGTTGAGGAAAGAAAAAATTTTGCTTTTTCTTCTTACAGCATTCGGTTGCAAGCACTACGATTATTTTATTATGTTCTGTACGGATAGCACTGTCACTATTTCTTTGTACATCCATTTCGACCGAGAGCCCGGTGTCAAATAGCACGTCTCATGCTTTAAGCGTGCTTATTGCTGACAAATGTGAACAGTTGCAGAGCATGCTCATTTTAAGCAAGCTTATGCGCATGCTTTTATTTGAGCACGTCTTTACGTACCTTTATGTATTTTCCAGGGCACGCGCACGGCGCGGCGGTGAATTACCACCAACTCCCTGTCTTCGGGACGCTAATGAGAATTTCTTGATAGAAAAACCCAATAACTGATTTTGACCCGACCCGGAATGAAAAATGATCTTATGATCAGTATATCGCTTATAACTACTAGTGCTCTAATCTACGAGGCAGCTTTTTAATAATATACGTAAGTAAATGAAAGTCTACGGAAGTTCATTATATCCACGTATTCTTATCTTTTAAATATTAATTTAATTTATAATATTCTTTCTTTGTAAAA
>DWHP01005024.1:0-12185 GCA_018247895.1 Parnassius honrathi
CGACCTGGTAAGACATGCAGGAAGTCGATGGATGCAGGTGGCTCAGGACCGTGCTTTGCGGCATACCTTGGGGGAGGCCTATGTTCAGCAGTGGACTTGTGAAAGGCTGTAATGATGATGATGATGATGATGACTACTATTTAAAAAGTGTATTTAAAACACTATTAAGTAAGAGGTCACAGAAGGAAACAAACTAGGAGATGGGCAGCAACGTCATAGTTAGAACAACTTGTCTAGGTGTAGCTTAGTGATATATATTTTGGTATAATTTACTTACAATGCGTTTCATGAACATTTAATAACGCAAAATCTTTACTTTAAGTAGTAATTATTTATTTAAATAGTTGAGAATATTATCTAACACACCGTTGTTAACACCTACTTAAACTTCTTCATTGTCAATAAACTAAATAGATATATTTGTAATAACAAGACGTAAATTGCAACAATTTATGTAATGTTAATTAAGCTTAAGTAATTTTCTTACTCAAAAAATAATATGTATCTTGATATTAAGATTCCAGAGAACAAATAAATCGAACAGAAAAACGCGTTAGTGAAAACAAATAGTCTAAGATCGAGGAGTTTTGTGTTAAATGTTTCGAAAAATTTGGTAACGAACATTATTTACAGTTTATATGATGTTTAATTACATGCTATATATGTCGCAGGGATATGATAAAAACAGTAATTTGATCAAATCACGGGGGATGTTAAAATAACAACACGATTTTATCATATCCATAAGCAAATCTGGTGATTTGAACAAATCCCTAATTTGATTCAGTGAAATGATAATAAAACATGTCCAGTTTTTGTTTACGTCGCGCTCGCGCTTGCTTGTCAGTGAATGCGCCCCCTGCTCCACCGCGCACTCATTCGCGGCGCCCGCATGCGGTCTCAGCTCAGTTGGTTCTAAACACTATTAAAGACGAATGCACGCACTTTTGAGTATAATTTTACGAAAATTATAGAGAATGGCTTTGAATATAGGACAAAATCAGCCTTGTACTGAGTTTGTGTGTGAGGAACAGTTTAAGGAAGCTATTATGACGATTTTAGAGGGGCGGCATGATAAGGAAAAACCGTTATGGACTCAAGAGAGAATAGAAGAGGCGATTACAGCGATTGAACAATTTAAATCAGCTCCAATACTGTATCTTAAGAGAACAAACAAACAATACTATTACGGTAACAAATATGATGTAATGGAGGTAGGCACAATCAAGTTTCTGATATTATAAAAAAGTAGCTTCTGACTCAGTGGTTAAGATAACACCTCCAAATGAATTTTATGCTATACTTTGTAAGACCCATCAAGCGACGGGCCGCAGAGGCAGTGATAAAATGCTGTACAATTTTAAAATCCAGATATTTAATGCCCACTTCTGTTGTATTAGAATTTTTGAAACTGTGTACGGTATGTCAATCTAAAAAGAAACTCCCAAGAAAAGGTACTATTGTTTTCACGATTGTCTCTAATGATTTTAACCGTCACGGCCAGGTTGATTTGATGGACCTACAGTCAACCCCCGAAAGAAATTATAAATGGCTATTACATTTCGAGATCACGCAACAAAATTCAGTTTTCTGCGACCATTGATTTCAAAAAGAGCAGCTGAAGTAGCAATGGAACTTTTAAAAATTTTCCTGGAAGTAGGTCGTCCCCATATGCTGCAAAGTGACAATGGCCGTGAGTTTACTGCTGCAATCATTCAAGAATTAACTAACCATTAGAATTAACCATTAATAATTTTGTACCATGTAATTTTGCATTACATGGTACAAAATGATTAATGGTAGGCCTAGACATCCAGCGAGTCTGTGTCCAGTTGAGCGTGTAAACCAAAATGTTGAAGCGATGTTACGGTCTTGGTTAATTGACAATAACAGTAAAAATTGGGCAATCGGCTGTTATTTTGTTCAATTTCAAAAGAATTCCTCCTTCCATCGTACCAATAAGCGTTCACCTTACAAGGCGTTATTTGGAACAGAACCAAAAACAGGACTCCGATCTACTCATATTTCAAAAGAATTACTTGACAAGTTAGTTACTGAAGAGGATTTGGATCAGCTTTTTAAACAGCAAAACGTATTAGCTACTGAGTCAATTGATAAAAACACTACAACTTCTGAGGAACTACTAACTATTGAATCAAATGAAGATAACACTTCGACTTCATCTATTTTAACACATGAATTATCAGCTGAACCACCTGTTGTATCAGAAAGTGAATCAGTTGTGAGAGTACAGGAAATGATTTGTATTGTATGTGGACAAGAATCTACAGGAGCACATTCATGTGACATTTGCGGAAATTCCGTGCATGCAATACGTGGCATTACGACAAGCGAAGAAAGATATGAGTCTGAAGTTCTGTGCTTATTACGCCAAAAAGAAGAGAACATTAAAAAGCAAAGGGAAGATGCTTCACAAAATTTAAAAAGATCTGCTGATAAATTGAAAGAAACTTGTTCGAAGAAATTCAAGGATGTATTAGTTGTTGCCACCGTTTTGGTTAATGTACCAAAAGTAGACAGAGATCCACTAGATGCAAACAGTGTTACAGGGATTTCATAGATACGAAAAACGATTTATTTCAAATCGGTACTTCAGTTGGCATCATAAGAGATTGGCTTCCTAGAAACGCTCTTCAATTATCTACAGTTACATTAACCGATTCAGTTCCATCGACTAAGCTGAGTTTGCGTGAAATTGCAGGAAAATTATCTTTATTCGGAGGTCAAGGATTCAAACAGTGTTCTTGGCAAGAGTCCAAAATACGATGCAAAGCGAATAAATGTTGTCACAAATATGCTACGTGTTTTAATAAATGAATATTACAAATAGACATATCATACGTTACGTTTTTCTATTTTTTTATTAATTTTTGTTTCTCTTTTTTCAAATAATTATGTTCTAGTGGTGATTTTTGAGATCAATATTGCATTGTACTACACCTGATTATTATAATTATGTAGGTAATCTTACAAAATAAACGTTTAAAATACCACAAAAAAGTTATATTTGTCATTTCACTGAACCAATTTTGGGATTTGTTCAAATCACTAGATTTCTGCAGTGGGATTTGTCAAACGACCAGATTTGCTTAGGGAAATGATAAAATCGTGTTGTTATTTTAACATTCTCCGTGATTTGACCAAATTCCTTATCGATTTGACCAAATCCCCGTTTTCATCATATCCCTGCGACATATACACAGTTGGGCACGCGTGAGAGCCACGCTGCAGTATGGCTGCATCACGAATGCGTTCACTCGACCAGGAATGAAGAACACTCTCAGAGCAACTTATAAAAAATTTGTATTTAACTTTTTTATAGAATAGGATGACAAACGAGCACGCAGTCTACGTGATAGTAATTGGACGCCGTGGCCCATAGACATTCTACATTTATCCTCGATTAAGAATCAAAATGCAAATGCGTTATCCCCGTGAGGACTAATATGGAATGCCTCGTTTCTAGCAAAAAGGGTCTCCAGTTCTCTACACTAGCCATACGAAACACAGCAGCATTGAGCAGCTATTTTACGTTAGTGTTCTGTGAGAGGGGTGGTCCTATCCAGATCGAGCCGACCCATTCGTGCTACAACAATAATATAGATACAGCGTAGCTTTGCCACATTTGTTTCACTTTCGAAGCTTATCTAGATAAGCACGTTATATTTTTTTAAAGTAACGTAAAGTTCGTACGGCATGGTGCTATTATATTATTGCAGGTAGGTGAGAATGTAAAAACAGAGATAGCAAATCTAGATCCAGCAAAAGACTCAGTAGCCAAAGACTAAGCGTTTAGATGAGTCGCCGCGGGACCAGATTAGAATCCCTTACGGAACAAAAGTTCGTATAGCCTGCAATTTACTGTTTGGGCCCGGATATTTTTTCAAGTACAACCTATATACATATTAGCTACGCCTCCATGATATAGGAGAAAGTCCTAATATGGGTATAATGAATTTCTTAAGTAAAAAAATTTGTGTGTCGCACAAATACAACTCGGCTGGTTATAAAACCAAACATAAGTATGTATATTTAATATGATATGGTAGACACACGCATTATATTTTCAAATGTGCATGCGTATTCCATTCAACTACTCCAACCAAACTAATCGATTACAAGTTTACGACAGTAATAAAATGGCGGATTTGACGAAACCACGTTTTAGTATTGCTCCACACCCACGTCCTGAACCAATTGTGCTTAAAATGCACACATGCGAGCACATAAAAACACCGGTGGCAAGAATGCCATGTACCAACAAATATACAATGGAGCGAGAAATTCCGACCTTCCTGCTATTTGAAAGGAAGAAAAAGGGTGCGTTGGAGGACGATAAATAATAAGATAATGGACAGGCTGGGCCGCAGGGATGGGGGACGACAGAGGACGCCGGAAGAAGTTCGTACCAGGGAAATCACTATATAATGTAACCGTGTGCCTGCTTGTGATAAATGGTGTTTACCTCAGCATACAAACGTTTGTATTGGACGTAATTACGCAAAAAGGATCCAACCATTCGGGTCAAAAATTAGTCATATATTCAAAAATAAAGGATTAAGATCTATTCTTTCATAGAATAAAAGAAATTTCTAGAAAATCTTAGTCGATAGAGACTTCAAACGTTAATATTTAAAAAGTATTATTTTGTGGGTTAGATTCTTTTGCGTAGAAATGCCCTATTGTTCATGATATAAACTTACACTATTATACGAGCAATGTTATATATTTATTTGTTTGTTGTTCAACGTGTTTTCGAAAACCGCTCCAATGTTTTCGCAATTTACTATGTAAGAGTTTACGGGGGCTTAAAATCGATCAAGTCTCATTTCTGAAAAAAAATTGTTGGCGCATTGTGAAACGTACAAAGCAACAAAATGAACTTGCTCGCGAAATATTATTGGTATTTCTATAAATACCTTTCGCCATTAGGATCATCTTCATACTGGACCAATAGTTAGAGACGTAAGGTGTGGGAGTTTGTATCTTGTACATCCAACGCACATTTAGGCTAAACATGTAACTAGCCCAATGGCAACATACCTTTACACTGCATCCACCGGCATCCCAGCGTCCGTGTGCTGTACACTCACCCTCAGCGGGTCACGGTCGTAATGCGGGAGAAAATTTTTACGGATACGAAAGTGAGAAGAGCGAGTGTTTAATTAGAAGAACGGCCGAAATGTAAAACCCAGCCTGGGTAGTGTACGATATTCAAGAGAGGGTCCTTCTTATGTAGCACAGTAATGAAATAATATTTTCTTTAAAACTCCTATAAGTTATTGTTCGGCACAGACTTCGTAGGCTTTCCGAAGTTACGTAGAATTTAATAATTGATCCTTTTAATGAATATCATTGTAATCAAGCAGTAAAATTTTAATGACTTCCCCCATAGATTATCTCACAGAGGAATATCTGCCATAGTTACCACATCTGTCAGGTGGGTAGACAACTGCAGGTTTTTTTATTATTTTGAGTTATTAAGCAGATGCTGTCGTCCACGGTGGGCAGGCCACCCCCTATTTCATTCCCTCTGTCGCTTATTACGACACAGTTCACGACGCATTCAGTAAACTATTGCTCGGTTGCCGTTTTTATGTTATAGAACAAAAGTCAAGACAGGGAAGAGTGTAAATTAAAACAGCTTCGCATAACGAAAACAAGTAAACAAAATTAAATATACTTTCCACATAGAACTGCAGAGATCACAACCAAATACATCACATTAGTTATATGGTACATAAGAATAATAATAATGGTTATAACATTTGAGCTATTATGTAGCGCATAATTACTTCAATACTTCAATACGAATTTAAGATTGAAAATAGAAAAACAAGTTAAAATAAATGCGATAAAATATGTGAAATTAGTTTTAGTCCGGGTAAAAATTTAATTTTTATTAAACGGTAAAATTGTCTACACTACAGCTAATTTGAATTTGATATTTTCATATTTTCATATAATTGAATATTTACATATAGCGGGATATTTTCGACTGACAAACAATATATTTCTTATGAAAATATTCTGTAATTTTACAGCGAGACAAATTGATCTTTTCAGGTTAAAATGGTTTGCAACAAATACAGTTTCAAATTAAAATAATCAAAACCAGTAAAGTACTAAAAAGATATAAATAGTCGAGCAAAGTGCAAATGAATATATGAAAGAAATAGTTAAAAGTATATAAAAGAATAGGAAGGAAAAATTCGTACAATTTAAAATAAACTGTCTTTCCAAAGCTCTGAGACACTGCCATTAAAAATGAATCAAAGATCTTCCCATGCCTCTGGCCGGTTGCTGCGCGCATGTAACGAAATAAGCCCGGATCACGTGCCTGCTTTCTTCGTTACTTTTTATAGAATAAGTATGGCAAACGAAACGAATTATGACACATGTGGCCGCCATCGCCAAAGCTAAATCTGCCAGTAATGTGAAGCACTAGTCTCGCCCGCTCCCATGGCTGACAAGCGTGTCTTGGTTTATGTAGGAACCTCATTAAATTACCCGGTCACCAGACATCCAGGAAACAAATTTAACAATAAAGTAAAAAACGTATAGGTACACATAGACATCCTTATATAGTTCATGAAAGAATACAAAATAAGTCCAGTTTATGAGAAGAAACCAGGGCAACCTAAAATTATGATTTCGTCAATATTTTATAGGTGTAATTAATCCAAGCTGCAGTTGTCACTTGCGGCTGTCTAGTTCGATCGTTCGGGCAGGGCGCAATAACAATACATCTGTTAAAATTTTTGAACGTCTCGCCGCCAGGATAATATCTTAATTTTATTATGTTATTTTTTTAATTTTTGCCATGTAGTGACGGCATAAACAAATGTAATATAACCCCATATCATAGTAAAGACGACAGAGGAAACCGGAAACAGCAAATGGGCAGTGAAATCTTCCTGATAACAATTAAAAAACTTTGGTAGCCCTCCCGCCCGCCTAGCACGGCAGCCTAAATCCCCCGTGTGGCAGTCCTCGAGAGAGGCAGCAATTTAGCAGAGGACTTTTGATAGGCTGTATGACTGAACTAACGAAATTTAAAACCTCCCTGTTTCGCTTTGATTAGTAAAGACACAAAGACGCAAACATGGTTGTTACATTTTTCTAATAAACTTAATTTTCAGTTTTAAAGATTCTACTTGTTATTCAGTATAATAATAATTACGGAGAAATGTTCAAATTAACCACGAAGCTGAAGAGATATTAAAAGGTTCGCTTCGAACTTAGACTCGATACAAACTTCAAAGCGATCGCAAACTTTTTAAGCGAATTTTATGTTATACATTTTTTTACACATCTCCTTACGCGGTCCATCGCTTTCTGCTAACAAAATGAGATTTTTATATTTAAAACAATACATTGACGAAACCGGAGAGAAATATAATTTATCACCATAACGGAACTCTTTGTATTAACTGATATTAATGACTACCGATACATAATTGTCCTATTATTTTTAACACTAACAACTTGAGCTGTAAGATTAATATTTTGTACGTAGGTTGCTATGTTGTAACGGCACATTAATATCCACTAACAAATATCTTTTTAAACTAATATTTTTTTTGACCCGGTAGGTGGCGCTGTTCAGAAATCAATCAGAATGTCAGAAATCACCCGTGCGAAGCCGGGGCGGAGCGCTGGTATTGATTAAAATGCTTCTATTCTCTTCTGTTCTTACGGGGGAGGCCTATGTTAAGCAATAACCTTTTCATAGTTTGTAATATATAAATAATTGTGAGTATGAATGCATGTAATGGAGTTTTTTAATTCAGTTTTATACCACATACGGATGTATGGTGACGTCGAAATCTTACAAACGTATTAGGAGCCGGATGACAATACAATAATTTCATGAATATCTATTGGTCTCACTAAGTTCATCACAGCTAATCATCAATCATCACTTTTTTTGTTTCTTTATTATACAGTCTATACTAATGGTTGGTGGTACTCATTTTTAATCGAAAATCAATATGAATTCAAATTCAAAATATTCATTGTACTTAAGTGTCATTATAAATTTGACGTTAATTTATAATATGGCATCTTTTGCAACTTAACCACTTTTCGGGTACTACAATATTTATTACAAATATTTTATAGACTAACACAGTAACATAGTGTGAACCACTCTGAGTGTTGTTAGATAAAGGACGCAGATGCTCTATCACATTTAAGGACTAAGATGAAATGCTATTACCTGAAAGATGATTTTTTATAAATAGATTTACCATAATTATCATCATCTCTGCAACTTATAATAAGTTCATTGCTTATAAGGTCCTACGAAATATATAACAGACCTAAGTCTCTGAATCTGAATGCGTTGAACAACATTAAGCAAAGTTCTTATATCGCTTGCAAATAAATTAAACAATAAAGTGAATTTTCCGCGCACATGTAGTAGTTTGTTTTTACGTGTTGCGTATTAAGCAACTACATGGTACAACTTTAGTGTTGAAGTTATTTGTTTGGTTGTTTGCAAGCCTTGACTATCGTCCAAAATTCGGTGGCTGCGCCTCGCCGCCGCATAATGGAAAACTTTTCTAAGTACCGTAATGCCACCAAACTTGGACTTACCGCTAAATTTGACTTTCCCTTTGTTGTGGTAATATGCTTTTTGTTTTATCTTATTATCAGAAAAACTGGTGCGATATTCTGTAAATATTAAGTTACTTTACCGTGGCAGTGGTAGTGGACCGCAGTAGTGGCAGTGTAAAATATCCACTAGCCCATATCGTCCCGCGGGTCACGTAAGAGGCGACAGAACAAAGCTGACGCAGGACACGAGCAGCAGCATCCTTGTGATAACAACTCAAAATAATAAATACTACGGTTGTCAAGCGTGGCAACTGTGGCAAAATTAATCCTGAGAGGCAATCTGCGGGAGGCCTTTGTTTATCAGTAGGCTTTTATAGGCTAGAATAGACGGAACCGCTGAAGTCACTCTTTTTATCTTACTTTATATTGACATTACAGCAGAATTGATGTCGCACCAGTTATCACGGTTATCATTGAAAAGAATCGATCAAGTGCATATTAAAAATAGATTTTAGTTCGTACCCCATACGAAAATTTCAAAAATTCTTTATTTCAACTTTGCTCGTTTCCCCCTTAATTAATTCGAAATTTTAATCACACATGCATGTCCTTATGTATGGGTAACCGAATTTTAAAACTTGCCAAATTTCAATTCGAATGTGAAACTCTTTCAAAGACACATTCATAGACCGATAGATAGATAAATGCATAAACAGACAGACAGAGGCAGACTGTGATGATCTCATGAGTTCCGATTTGCTAATTTGGCACGGACCAAAAAAAATGGCGAAGTAATGCACTGTGTTAAATTAAATTGTGGTTACTAAACAACATCAATAGCAACATCAAACCAAATTTTAACAATATTTTTACCACATTTTAATCATCATTATCACAGATCTTCACAAGTCTACAGCTGAACATAGGCCTCACCCGATGAATGGCACACGGAGGCCTGCCACAAAGCACGGTGCTGAGCCACCTGCGTCAATCGACTTCCTGTATACTTTACCAAGTCGTCACTACATCTAATGAAGGGCCGCTCTACACTTCGCTTCCCGGTAACAGATTGTGAATCGAAAACCTTTTAGCACTTTGTGTTAGTGAAAAATTGAACTCTCTACAACAAACAATAATTATGCAGTCTATATACAGTCTATATCACAAAGTGGTAGAGAGCTATATTATGGTTATAGCACGAATAGGTCGGCTCGACCGGGGAAGAACCACGCTCTCACAGAATACTAGCGAAAAAGCTTAATGCTGGTGCGTTTCGTATGGTGAGAATAGAGAACAGAAGACCAGTTTTACTGGAATCGAGGCATTTCATCTTAGTTCTCAGGGGTGACAATGCATCTGCGTTTTGATTCGTAATCGAGGTAGATGTCTATGGGCCACAGCATCCATTTACGTGGAACAGTTTCGTTAGTCGTAACCGTAGTTGCTAAGAAGAGTTTGCATATAAGTCAACCTGAACTATAAATATCCGGCCCGAAAGACCAATTTCACACGCACATAACTTTACTAAAACCGTGACCCTGTTGCGGCAAACAAATTAAATTTTTTGATATGTGGCATTAATTGTCTGTGTATGAACAATTATTCCTATCCCTATGTATATTATTCTACGGGGCAAACCTCAAAGTAATAATGTACTTATACTTTTGTAAATTTACTGGATAATTCCAGCGAAGATATAATAGAAAGAAGATAAAACTACTAACGTGCACTTTAAAGCTTAAATTTTAAATTATTTTACAGAAATACCAAACTATAAACATTTATAAATTAAAAATTACGAATATTAATAGGACATACATGGGATATTTAATATAGATTTACACCAGAAAAAAAACATAGTTTTCATATCTAATGTTACAAAAAACAAAATATTAAAGGAAAACAGGATAACACCTGCAGAGTAAAATGCTAGAAGTACTATTTTTCTCTGCATATGTAAGTCCCTCAAAGCCACAAACTTTCACAACAAGAAAACTTAGACTAAGAACAATAAAAGCAAATTTGATTGTTTAAACTATTGGTTCATAAAATTGGACAAAAAGTTGTTTGGCTGTTATTTTAAATGTTTGTAAGACAAGCGCCAAGCAAAACATAACCTCTCGGCTCGAACTAATCGCGCGCGACGCACTTCCTCGCGCCTGCCGTCAAGGCCGCTATACACACATTCAAAACACTTCAAACGGCATCACAAACTATCATAAACTATCACAGAATACAATTCAATCCACTAAAATGAACTGCACACGTGTTTACACGAACCCGCCTAACAGATCGCGTGCGCTTTGTTAGGGCGCCCAAGTGACACTGTCGGATGCCGCCCGCCCAAACGAGAGGGAAATTTCGCCCCCAAACCACCTCTCTCTACCACACCTACAGAATTTTAATGTAACCGTCTCGAATAAGTTTGCCTTGGCAGTTTTCAATGCCCCGACGATTCATTGACGCCTGCCCTTAGAGCTGAAACGCATGTTTTCCTTCAGGTCCCAGCACACTCGAAGGGCTGCTAACTGCACGGTGTAATATATTTCCGATTACTCCTAGGGGAAGCATTGAGATCGCTGCAATTGATATAGTGATACAGTTCTTAAACGGAAGCAGTAGCGACTACAATCGAGTACAGGTGCCTGAGGGCTTGATTTGTTTTAGGGTGCATCTGTAGGATACAGCTCCATAAATGCAATCTAGAAGTATTGGAAATGCTGCCTTTGTTTACCTTGTATTAAAAGGCATGTTTGTGTCGTGTTTTGTTTTATATCCGCCCGCCGGAGGAAAGACGGCATGCGCAAAATTTTTACAAAAATCCTTTAGTTACATATTCTACTCATCTATTAATACGTGGTATGGTAACGCTGCATTCTAGCAGCAAATCGAACGGGTCAGCTTAACCGTGGCAAGAACACGCTCTCACCGAATATTACCAGCGTGAAATAGCGGCATAAAAGTGTTGTTCGTATAACGTGTGACGAGAGCGAAGATCCTTTTACTGATAAATACGCACTCCATCTTAGTCCTCAGGGGTGACATCGCATCCGCATATTGATTCTCACTCGAGGATATATGCAGTTGTCTGCTGGCCACAACAAACACATACAATTTTGTCACTGCCACTACTATAAAAATTCTACAAAGATTGCGAAATATTTAAACAGAGTTTTTCAGTACATAATCATAAAAATTTATATAGGTACCAGAAATGCTACACATCTCAACTTTTAAAAGCATTTGTGCTTTGCATCGACAGTTAAGAAGAATGCGGGAATTCTGCTCGCCCGCTAAATACCGCTCAAGTACACTAAGCAAAATGTTACTAAACTCTATGCAACTTACATTAAAGGTTGTTCATTTATAATTCATTCGTATCAAAAGTCCACTGCTGAACATACTCGTAGACCTTCACCATAGTAACCTAAAAGCGGGATAGTATTGACACCCACGGGATGATATGGAAACATGAAAAATAGATAAGATAGATAGAGTCATTGCCAAGGAAAAGTCAGAGCACATAGGCAGAATTGGCGAGAAACTAGTTCGCCTTCCTTCTGAAACCCGTGCATTCTGGTCTCTCGCTAAGGCTGTCCAGG
>DWHP01005025.1:0-12185 GCA_018247895.1 Parnassius honrathi
AATAATTGTGATTTTCACGCTGCCGACATTCGCTTGGTATGTTTTGTTTTTGTTATCAAAATACAATAGTCTTTTTGAAAAGAACTAAAACCTGACTTTTATATAGAGAATTTTGTATAGATTTTATAATGCCAAACTTCTTCGTAGAAAAATAGTCTCTAAGTTTAAGCGCTGCGGGTGGGTGCGGTCGCATGCAACTGCTCGGGATTTGCAGGACGCATGCGACTGCGTGAGAATTTTAAGGGAACTGAGGAAATGAGAATAAGGGGATGAGAATTTTAAGGGGACTTTTGTACACGGACAGAGTATTTGCATCTGCTGGGCTATTCTACTCAATAAACACTTTAACGCCGACATTGACGAATGATCAAAACCGCCATAAAAAAAGGAGAGGAAGAACGAGTTTAAGGCCTACAAATTATTGTTCGGTGCCTGGATGTGTACCCTTGTTCAATTAATTATCTCAACGATACAGTAGAAAAACTATATTATACTATATTATAACTATATATTGCAGAAATAAAAATACAGTTACGTACTAACTATTTACACAACAATTTAAAATCGCAAAGTCAATTTAGCTTTGAGTGTTGCGCTCGCATTTTCTGCCTCGCAAACTCTGTTAGCGTCGCGTTTTGTTTTTATATACACTGCTATTCAGATTAAGTGAACATCGACAGTGGTTATAATCTCAAGTGTTTTGTTTTTAACAATATTGTAATAAGTAACTTGTAAATTATGTATTGTGCTACTGACCGCCTCGTGGGTCTAGTGATTATGGAGTCCCGGGTTCAAATCTCAGGTCAAGCCAAATTCAGCTATTGGGGTTTTTCGACAAAATTCCGGCTAGCAGCCCGGAGTAAGGAAGTAGGCGGTGGTTCACCCCATGCCACGTAAAGCTGTTGACCCTGGGCCCAATCTCTGTCCAAAAACAGAATCAAAAATGCACAAGTGATTGCGCGTACACTCCGGCTCTGTATATATTTAAAAATGTGCTGTGCCATTGGCCGATCTCCATTAAGACTGGCCATCATGATCGAAATTTATTCTAGAGGACATTATTGGTTTTAAAGTAACTTGCAATTGATCTTCAAATTCATCATACCGTCATGGTTACAGCTCCTCACACGTCCGCTGTTAAACAGAGACCTCTTCTATGCTGACACAAAGCTCGGTCCTAAGTCACCTGTACCAATGGACTCCTTGGACGTCAATTTATTAGCTAAAGATTTATCAGGTGGTCTTTTTACTTTTAACTTTTTATAGGATAAGGGTGACAAGCGAGCACACAGTCCACCTGATGGTAAGAGGTTACCGTAGCCCATAGACATCTGTATCCTTGATTACGAATGAAAATGCAGATGTGCTGTCAACCGTGAGGACTTTGATGGAATGCCTCCTTTTCATTAAGGGTTTCCGGTTTTCTACACTCACCATATGTAACACAGCAGCCAGTATATCCGTATCCCTAGACGTTCTTAATGCATCAGAGATATGTACACATAAATTGTGTGTGCCTAAACTATGCTAAACCAATGCAGATGAACGCGTCCCATTACGACGCATTACGAAAATATACAACACGTATTTTTAAGATATTGATCTATTCATTAAGTCACATTTACAATTATTTTAGTTTAGGGTTGTTAGACATTCAATAATATTTCAAAATATTTCACAAGATAAATTGATTACTGTTAGCTACTTTTTTCCCTTTCATTTTGACATCTTCACATTCAATAATATTTCATAATATTTCACAAGATAAATTATTATTATTATTAGCTAGATTTTCCCTTTTCATTTTGACATCTTTATGTTCCTGAGTGTTGTCAATTTTGTTTGTTTCAGTTTTTTCTCTTAAATTCTGTTTACTGTGCATTTGTTGTTACTAATTTAATATTACTTTGTGGATAACGGTGTTGCTTACATAATTACTAATATTATTTATAAATTATTATTCGGTTTAAGCATTATTATGTAATTGTTTGTTGTCTCAAACAAAATAAAAACTCATTTTCTGTGTGGGAGTCCGTTTGAGTAGGTATAACCCACTTACATGTTCCTGTCGTCAAATAGCAGTACTTGCATTATTGCGTTCCGGGCTGAAGGTTATAGAGTGCCAGTGTTATTACAGGCTGTGGGGCATCCCATCTTAGTCCTCAGGGGTGACAATGCTTCTGTAGCTGTGTTTGTTTGAAGTTAGCTGCCAGCGTCCATTGACTGCAGGCTGCAGGATGCACTTATCATCCGGTGGACCGTAAGTTCCTTTGGCACTTTAGATTAGTAAAGTAATAAATTGGATTAGCTACTACTTGTAGCTTTTTGAAGTAAAACTTCTCTACGCACGCTTGACTTGTGGAGTAAGCTGGCGAACGCGTGACGAAAGCGTTACGAAAAGTGTGATCGGGCGAGAAGAACGGTAGTATAGTGGGGGATGTAAGCAAGAGACAGCAATGCGAGCGCACATTTTCTTTCCCTCTTTCTCTCATAGCCAGTTACGTTCCGTACTTTATGAATTAATATTTTCTTCAATACATTAAATATTCTACGTTTAAAGTAAATAATATTGTAAATTCATTTCAAGGTTCAGGTTTTGTGAATTTCCGGGTCGTATATGTACCATACACACTGCATAAGCACTCTGTTTTTTTTATCGGTCGGATTTCGCTTTACATAAAAATCAGATTTTAAATATATATAAAAAAAGATATTAATTTACCTATTTGATTGCAATAAACTGTGATGTCTTTACTATGTTCATAAAAGTATTTCAATTAATATGCGTGTCTACGATCATTTAGCAGTTTTAATTTAATGTTAATTTAAGTAATTTCCATTAAAACTGCTCCTAATTGGCGATTACAAAAGGACCTAATAATATGTTTCTAGGCTATACCCCTGATTGAGTTCAGAAGTGCGTTCATCGAACTTTATTTCATTTTTAAATCTCATTTAATTTAACTTAAAAAAACCAGTACTTGACTACAATTTTAACTGATTAAGAAGTGGTTATTAAGCTCTTGCAGGTAAATTTCACGGTCTTAGCGCAACAAAACCTATTCACTGTTGCCTTGAAAACAACTACATTGCAATGGTCTGTAAGACCGGGTTTACCGTTGAGTGGAATGTTGACATCATCGTCGTCTATGGGGTGTTGGAAAGGGAAGGGAGGATTTGAATAATGAAATTCCTGCACACTCTCTAAATAATATTGAGCCACCGGCTTATACTAGTAGATACTTTGCATTTACTTATAAAGAATAAAATTCCATATAACATTTATATACTCGCATACGGCGGTGATGAAGCCGCGGCTGCGGTGAAGGAAAACATCGGGAGGAAACCTGCATGTCTGAGAAATAAGAAAAAAAAATATTTCGGGGACATGTGAAGTTCGCCAACACGCATTGTGGCAGCGCGGCGGACAATTCCTTGCCCTAATAACCCTCTCAGAAATGAGCGGAGGCCTGTGCCCAGGAGTGGGACGTATATAGGCTGTAACTTTACTTTACTTTACTTTTTAATAAAAAAGTTTACCATTACGAAGATATGGCGTACCATACATACAAAAAAACATATGTTTATCTCCTACATTTGTATAAGTTGTAGCTAAAAATACATTTCAAAACAGGAAAATAACCTAAAATACTCACATTACATTTCAATACAAATGAAATGAATGTGAAATGTTGATTTCATACTACGTTTTGCTTTAAAACAAACAGTTGTTTTGAATGTTGGATACTCGTTAGCACTGGCCCCCAGACGCTCGCACACGTGAAAACTCACGAAAACACGTTACACCTTGTTGAGTATATAAAAGCATTTACAATTTCCTCTGCGACTGTACACGGGTTCCCCATTACACCGGCTTTTGTCAGGTCTGAATCGACTCGTTAACCGACTGTTGGGATTTCACGCAGTCCAATAAAGTTTTCTCAGAAAAAAATGGGACGCCCGCAACTTTCTTTTCGTTCACAAGGTCAAGTCTTCAGCTTTATGAGTATTTATTTTTATTTCCACTCGTAAATCATTCATTTTAAAAACTTTTTTATGAGATAACCGTATAAAAATAACTGCAAATAAAGCTGGCATCTTTGTTCCTCGTTGTTTTTGTATTATAATAAATTCTACATAATGCATAAACTCTCACGCCTGTCACCCATTGGGGTAGGCAGAGACTACACACTTCCATTTGGTACGATCCTGACACACCCCTCTCGCCTCCTCCACATTCATATACCTACGCGTATATGCTCGTCGTTAATGGGTATTCCTAATTTGGCCCGTTTTCAGTATATCGTCAATTTCGTCTATGAACTTTCGCCTAGGACATTCCTTTCTGACTCTGCCGTTCACTTCTGCAACATAAATTTGCTTTTTCGCTCTTCCTCATTCATTCTTTCCACATGACCAAACCACCGAAGCATTCATTTTTTAATCCTGGTCACAACATCATCCAACTTTCACTACCGTACGTTAAAGTAGGGACCAACACGGCATTGTGAATTGCCATACTATATATAATAAATTGTAATAGCAGTATTTATTACCAAAAAAGTTTTCATCGCCATACTGTTTTAAAATTACACAAATTCAATTGCTGCTTCTATCTGTGTGTATGTGTACAGTCGTTAAATTTGAGGAGTACTAACTTAACTGAGAATGGATATAAATAGTTATGGGCCACTGCATCCACTTACCATCAGGTGGACTGTAAGCTCGTTAATCACCCTAGATAGACTAAGAAAAAATATGTGCTATATGTGTGATACCTATTATTTAAATTTAGGGCGAAAATATTGTCAAGCTGTCGAAACGTTGTATGTATAAAAATACGTGGAAGTATATAGTATAACTCTATTTTTACAGTTATATAATTTTTCTGATTTACTCACTAAATTGCAACCAATTTTTTTGTCATATACCCTCATACCTATATCCCTTGCAAGGATTAAAATGAAAAGTTGAAATATTCACAGAATCGCAAACCAAAATCGCGCTAATTGTTTTGCAATGTCATGCTGATATGCAAATAAAAATTCCAAATATTCGTATCAATATAGTATATTATTGTATTGTATAGTATTTTTTTTAAATATTTTTGGGTGTGTCTGCATAATAATATATAAAACAACTATCTCATATACAAAATATAAAATAAACGTTTTTTACAACAAATACACGCCAACACGATGAAAAAGAAAAATTTGAAATCACACAAGTAGTAATTATTTTAAAATTATTTTGTGATAATCTTATCTCTAGTCTGTGCGAATGTTTGACTACGGCAAATTAAGTGTTTTGGCCTTAGAGTAATAACATACAAATGCGTGTACTTTCTTTAAGACGTTGGCAGTACCTTGAAGTAACTGCATACATATTCATGCAGACAGTATGAACGTTAATTCAAAGTAAGGTTTAATTTTATGAATTTAATGTATTTGTTACAGATATTATATATATTATAGTTTTCTGCACTCCTGCGTCTAAACTTTGACTATGCCAAACCTCACAATAATCAGAGCATACAATATGCTTAAAAAGGAGTAAGTATACGAGAGTAACTTTTCTCTCCCTTCGCAGGGTCGCAGGCGCAAGGACAACGCAGCCCGCGCTCATTTCCGTCAGCTGTGAAAAGCTACGAGACGTCGTATAAATTGTTTCTGTTTCCGCGTCTGTATCGGCCGCCCGCTGATAGTTATCGTAAATATGTACCAATACCCTAATATCGAATACCTAGCTACCTAGCAATGGTGATATTTTATGTATTGTCTGGTGAATACATAGACTGTTTGACAAGTTGATCTACCCGCGTTGGAATTTACGACGTGCATGATGACCACTGATGGAGTTTCAAGTTAAAACCCGCACAAAATCAAAAAACATGCTCATCTAGTTCGTTTCTGTTTGAACGTTTGAGCAGAAATCAATAACGACCATATCATTTGTCCAATATAGGTTGAAGGTCAATTTATGGGAGGAACGTATCTGCAAATGAGACGTTCCGTCATCGACACAATATTGAAAAACGTTCGTCTAAGCCATCTGCAAGAAATGTACTCAGCGTGATGGATATCCAGCTCACTACGAACGATCTATGCGCGCATATCTGGACAACTAATTCGGTAATAGGTGGATAGGTCACGGTTGATCTGTGAATTAGCCGGCGAGATCACCAGACCTGTAGACTTTTATTTGTGGACCGAACTAAAATTATTAGTGTACATTATTATGTAACAGTATTAGTGAAAGTTTTACAAACAATTTACAAAGACATGTTAGTTTTTGTTTAGTAATAAACGGTACCTAAAATTTTTGAACAATTACTGCGATATTTTCAATCTTTTTAATACGCCTTAGATGTTGCAGTATAACGTAGACATAAAAAATATCTATCGAAAGATATGCGCATGGGTCCCGCTCGCGCTTACAACTTTCATTCACTAGCGGTCGTAGCATAAGCCGTTTAAGATAATATCATTTATTTTTAGTTTCACCGCAAACGCCATTAGACGAATTGTTTTTATGTATTTTGTTGGATCTCCACATTAAATTCCCATGTATTGACTTTCTTAAATCTTTAGAATAGGTTTTAATTTTACGCTGATACTTTATAATAAAAATCCTTAGCAATAGATTATTTGAATGATATAGCTTTTAAAGTAATACATATTATTGATCATAATATTTATCTTTTTAGAACGTTGTGCGAAATAACGAGCATATCAATAAATAGAGCCATTGACTAGACACTTCAAGAAAACGGGCGCCTGATATTCTAAGGACTTTTATATCATACTGCTAGTTTAAAAGTGACATCTGCATAAAAAGGTAAAATATTATCTACAAGTATAAATCACGTACTGAATATTGGTCTCGTCTTATTCTCGTATTATCTGAGCAGGTTTGTGGAATTCGCCGCAATGCCCCGATGCGTGTTGGCGGATACACACATACTGGTAATAACTCATATCAGACCAACTCAACTCTCAACTACGATGTTTTCCTTCACCACCTATCCCAAAATTTGCAATTGACAATATCTTTGGTGCCGGCGGAAATCAAACTCAGTTACCTCACGCATTGTGAGATTTTACTTCTACGGCTCCAGGTATAATTACTCGTACTATCACTTTGAGAACCTGACACCCCAAAAGTTATGGAACAATCGAAGGTATGTAATTTTAGAAATAGAGTATATAAAGTACACAGTTCAAGGTGACAAGCAATAGTTGATTCAACAGAAATATAAGTTCGTTGTCGACTTACCTTGGATTCGAACCAAATGGTCCACTTCAACGTTCGACATGCGTATAACAGAAGGGTGGAATAAGTCGTTAGCATCTGTCTTTCTTTCCATTTACGGTGTGGGTGTGTCTCTAAGGCAAAAATGAACAGGAGTGTGTTCAGCTAAGTCAGTACGCTTTACTATCTCAAGCACTGGCTTAGAATGGTTTAAAAACGTAGTTATTTTGTTAGGTACTGGCTGTAAGTGCCCAGGGATAACAGTAAATTGTCATCGGGAGAACTGGAGACTCACTTATCAAACTTTAAGCAGTTTATTTTAAGCATGATGCCGCTGAAAAAGTATTAAGTATGAATTGAAATCTTGTCTTCAACTTTTACGTAAAAATGAGAAAGTATGTTGCATTGTCAGAGATAAACAAGCCTTCAAAGTACAAAGAGATGCTAAAACCATTTATTTGCGAGTTACATATATACATATGTATTATAAATAACTGAATGGAATTATGCTTCAAAATCTTCCTTCTTCTATTTTCCTTGTTTTGAGGCAATACGGAAGATGCGAGTATTAAAAAAAATTAATATAATTTTCTTTAATTAGGAAGAAATTACGTACATCGCGAAAAGGCAAAATGGTTCCCTACAAATGTTGATCAAAATAGATACCACACGAAATCTACCAATATGCAAACAAATAGCCCACATTTTATTGAAATTACGTGGCTCTACTAGAAATTGATGCGTTTTATTATTTTTTGTAAAAAGCAAGATAAAAACAGGAAGAATAGGCTTAATGGGTAAAAACATAGTGACAATAGTATTTTTTGCTGACGTGCAAGGAAAACATCGTAAGGAAACTTGCATGCCTGGTAAATAAGAAAAATAACTATTTTGTGAAGTTCACCAAACCGCACTGGGACAGTGAGGCGACCATTTCCTTGGTCTAAAACCCTCTCAGAAATTAAGGGAGATCTGTGTCCACCCATGGGACGTATATATGGTGTAATTTTTTTAAGTAGTAGTTTTTGAATTTGAAATCTCCGTGTGTGTGTGTGTGTGTGTGTGTGTGTAGTGGATTATTTTATGCTTCTTTCTTCCTTCTTAATTAATCGTGCAGTGGTAGCGTAGGAGAATACACTACCCCATATCATCCCATCTGTGGGTAACAGCATCTTCTTGATAACAACCCAAATAATAGTAAAACTGTGGCTAAGTGAGACAACTATCGTGAATATCCCCCTATAATGCAATATATGGCGGACCCCAATAACACAGTAGGGAAATTTGAGGGACGGAAAATGAAAGATATTTATATTCAAATGCACTCTCTTTTGTTTAAATTATCTAAAAATATTTAAAATCTAAAGTTAGTGGATATGCAGGGTGTGTTTAGCAGAAAAGAGCGCTAGGAAGTGCAAAATGACGAAACTATACATTTTTCGACCAGGACGCGTTTGCTAACTTCAGTAACGCTGACACAATCCGCCATTTTGCCTATTTATTTTGTTTGTTTTGAAGTAGAGTTTATAAGTTGTTTTGTGCAATTAGTTTCAAGTAATGTAATGACATGTATAAAAACATATTTTATTAAAAATATGAATACTTTACAAACATATATTTAAATTAGGTTAGGTTCCGCGATTAAAGCTAACTTAGTATCCTAGAGGAAAATAGCTATTTACCATTTACTGCGCTTACCGCTTACGATCGCCATTTTGCTTACAAGCGCTTCCTAGCGCTTTTTTATGCCAAATACAGCCATTATTCCCCTATATATAATTACGTCATAGAGGGATATTTAACTTAGATGCCACGCTTGGCAAGTCGGTCGACAAAACCGGTATAGCTAAAGTTACAGGCATCATACACTTACAGGCACAGGCATCCCCTAAAATCTGAGACGGTTTTAGGGCAAGAAAGTGTCTGCCGCGCTGCACCAATGCGTGTGCGCGAACTTCACATGTCTTCGAAATACTTTTTTTTATTCTCAGGGATGCAGGTTTTCTCACCATATTTTCCTTCACCGCCAAGCAATTGGTAAATCAGCACTTAAAATTGCATTTAACAATTTTGTTGCCAGGCGTGGATCGAATCCGGGTTACTCGTGTACTGTGATATTTACAGCGAGCGTTAACCACCACGGCCAGTACAGGTAATTATTTTTGATGCTATCAGGACGACGCTGCTGCCCATCTCCCGGTTTGTTTCACTCTGTCGTCTATTAAGACATACAGGCAGTGAGGACGGTCACGGGTTGATAGGGGTATCTAGTGTATAGTAGATAAATAGGTAGTGATATGAGTAGTAGTGTTTCTTACACCGCCACTACATGGTCACTTTCATCCATGTAATATATTACTATCTTATTACTATCTTCTTATGTTATCTTTGTAAGTGGTAGAACCACGCTGCAGCTTTATTATAGTTGTAGTACGAATGAGTCGACTCGACCGGGGTAGGACCACGCTCTCACAGAATACCAGCGTAAAATAGCAGCGTAATGTTACTATGTTTCGTGAGACCTTTTTACCGGAATCGAGGCATTCCATTTTAGTCCTCAGTGGTGACAACGCATTTATATTTTGATTCTTAATTGAGTACCTATAAATCAGGTGGACTGTGTGCTCGTTTGTCACCGAATGCTATAAAAATGTGATACTAAAGTAATAAGGTAAAAACTTTAACCAGGATGGATCTATTATTGCTGCAGCACGATCGGGCCGGATCCACAGGGAAAGAACCATCCCCTCACAGAATACCAACGTAAAATTGCAGCGTAATACTGCTACATTTCGTATGGTGACTGACAAGAAGAGGAAACTCTTTTTAACTGCAACAAGACATTCGACTATACTCCTCAATGGCACATGTAGATGCACTTTCTCGAAAATACGCAAAATACTTAATTTATACGAGGTAGCGTAAAGCTAGTAGTTATAATAAGCACGAGTGTCTCGACTCGACTAGGGAAGGACCCCGCTCTCACAGAATACCAGCGTAAACGCTACCGTGTTTCGTTTGATAAGGAGAACCTGCGTTTATTTTAACTGGAACCGAGACATTCCATCTTAGACTCCAGGGGTGACAACGTATCTGCATTTTTATTCTTAATTCAGGATAGCTGTAGAGGTCTATGGGCTACGGCATCCAATAATCATTAAGTTGACTGTGTACTCGTTTGTCACCCTTATTCTATAAAAAGAACCATCAGGTGCATCTCCGAGGACAAAAATGGAATGTCTCACAACCGATATTTGTATTTGCCCTCGAAACCCTACGGACAGGATCACTGCAGTACAGACACTGCTGTTCGATGGCTGAAATTGATAAGAGAATGACTCAGACGATCTGCTGGGCAGAAAAGGAGCTCCAATACCTACTAAATACATAGTACATAAATAAACACTCACGCCTGTCACCCAAAGCGGTAGGCAGAGACTACAGACTTCCATTTCGCACGATTCTGACATACCTCTCTCACTTCCTCCACATCCATATACCTACGCATATATGCTCGTCGGTTAAGGGTACTCTTAATTTGGCCCATTTTTAATATATCGCCAATTTGGTCGATAAACGTTCGCCTAGGGCGTCCCTTTCTGACTCTTCCACTCACTTCTGGAACATATATTGCTTTGTCACTCTTTCCTCATTCATTCTTTCCACATGACCAAACCACCGAAGCATTCCTTCCTTAATCCTGGTCACAGCATCATCTTGCAAACCACACACTTCTTTTATCACACAGTTTCTCACCCTGTCACTCAGATTCAGCCCTAACATACTCTTTAGCGACCGCATTTTATTCTACTCTCGTGCTTCTTCTGGCACACCCAACTGTCACTACCATACGGTAAACTAGCGACTAATACAGCATTGCGAATTGCCATACGTGCTTTTTTGACACATTCTGACTTTTAACAATAGTGTAGCCCTATTTGCTTTATTTCCTGGGTGCGGCATTACCAGTCATCCTAAAACATAATTGGCACGATGGTGTATAGATGGTAGAAAGTCAGCTGTTGGTCATAAATCTCCTCCAAAGTGCTAAAAATGAGCCACAGCGTTCACTTAAAGTCGGGTGGACTGTATGCTCGTTTGTCTCACCTATTCTATAAAAAAAGTCGATTAACATTATATAAACTGTAAATTATTGAATGAAGTCAGCATTTTATATTATCAAACGCATACTCCACAACTCTTATAACTAACTATTCTTATATTTTAATTTAAGCAAGAATCAATAATAGACAGAAGGTAATAACTAATAACATAGAAAAGATGAGGTTGAAACATCTTTTGTTTACTATTTCCTTCATACCAACTTCCCGTAGCATAAGTAAACAAAAATTATTAAAACTTTAACTACTAATGCGCATAACTGATAGTTTTTAATTCGTCGCGTGTCGGAGATTGTTTTATCGATCGAATCCTCGAACCACACAACGATAACTCTCCTCATACTCATATACTCTATGATAGGACCCTTACTATGTTGTCTCACTATGCTCTCATTCAAAAGTTACAGCTATAGAATATTTTGAAACAAACACTTAAATGTTAAATCTACCTTGTTGTATCTTTATCAATCCGTAAAAGTCAACAGCTTTTCTCCTTGTAGAGTCACGCTTGGCAGCCGATTTGACCACAGTGTCTGACGTGTCCTTACCCTAGAGCCTTACAGGCTGTTGCCTGTCGCCGGTATGTCGTAAATGTAATATAATATATGAATGTCGCTGCCTTGTTTATATTGCTATTGTGTACACATATATATATATATATATTAATATACTGTTTAAACAAGATAAAAAATACTTTAGCATTTAATTGTTATTTAATAACGTCAATACTTACAATCTTTTTACGTAAATATTATATTAATATTTAAGTATAATCTAATTAATATCATAAAATCTAAGTCATTATAATAAAAT
>DWHP01005026.1:0-12184 GCA_018247895.1 Parnassius honrathi
AGTTGGCTCTTACTGGCAGACAGATCTCTGGCAAAGACTTTGGAGCCCTGGTTCCGCTCGATCGCTTCTTCAATACGCGCAGTATTAAAATCCATTGCAACTGCAATTTTCTAGGCACCGAAAACGGTCTTGTAACTCGAGCTGAAAGATTTCGGGATTTTGGATTAGAGCACGAGATGGACGGAGCGTTGAATTCATTAGACGAGACCTCGCCAACTTAACGTTTAGGTTCAGTGTGCCTCTAACCATTCGGTGATCGCTGCCAGTTATCACCCTTGCGATCACTGACACATCACTGAACAGTTGCCGTCGAGTCGTCATAATGAAGTCAATCTCACTTTTTGTCGAACCGTCGGGGCTCAACCAGGTCCATTTTCTGTGGGGCCGCTTCTGGAAGAAAGAGTTTGTCATAAAGAGTCCCTCTTTCTCCATGAAGTCGGCCAGCTGCTGGCCCCTTGGGTTCCATTGCCCTATCCCAAATTTCCCTACTTTCAGCTCACCGTTCTTTCTTGTGCCTAGTTTCGCGTTGAAGTCTCCCATTACCACCGTACAGTGAGCTTGAGAGGAATACATGGCTCTAGAAATATCCTTATACATCTCCTCCACCTCCTCATGATAGGGTCCTACGCTCTTCTTCTAACAACAAAATCTGTACTCCAGTTCACTTCACCGAGTTCTTTGGTAACTCCTTCACAGTTCAGGCTACACGCCTTTGGAACTCCTTGCCCGATGAGATCAGAAAAGCTCCCAATAAGTACGCTTTTAAAAAGTTGGTCCGTAAACATCTATTAGAGACAACGCAGTTTACATGACTCATCTATGCAATATGTATTGCCAAACAGACCTATATATTCATAGTCATTTGTGTGTACTGACTATGTATTTAAATATGTATATTTGTGTGTATATGCATATGTTTATATATTTGTATATATGTAAGGATAGATCATGTATCGTTTGTCCGCGATGGATAAACAACGTGACACGTAATTTATATATACAAAGATGTAGTGAATTATCATTTGTACACGCATTTGATTACTAAAATTACAAATTAAAATACATCTACATCTACATTATTTTACATGTCAAGCAAGTGAGAAAATTAACATTTCATATATTCTTCTATATTATAGAAAGCGTGATTCAAAAAGTATGTTTTTGTCACTTGTCGGAACGCGTTTAATTGAAGTCTTGTTATTTCTAAAAGCAATTTATTGTACATTTTGATTTTTAACAAAAAAACCTTGCTTGGACGCTTTATCCGACTGCGACGTAGCCTAAAAGTGTAATTAGCGATAAGTGAGGGAGGTAGTTAACGATCTCGTTTTCATTTATTTAGATTTTTCTAAAATAATTTTATTACCCAATAATAGAACATCTCTCAAAGCGCACCCTACGTCTGCCCTATAAATCCCAAACATCATGTATAATATCACTGTATTTATTAATAAAATAAAAATAAAAATCGTCGGCATTTTATAAGTCCTTTCTTAAAAATAACACTGCAGATAGGTGCAGTGCGGGGCCCTTTGTTTATTAAAGTATTCATTTATTAGCAGGTATAAATCACAAACATCATTAAAATATAATGTAGAGATACTTATTCATTTGTAATATTATAAATCAGAAGGAGATTGTCAATTAAAAGAGATAAAGGGTGTCAGAGCATCAAATTCAACTTTGCTCGGCGTTTATTTACAAATTACACATATAACATAATATATAACAGAAAATAAAGCACACAGTAAAATCGAAATAGCTAAAATAAACAACTAACATTAAAATTTTAATTGATCACTATTCATCATCATTACGACAGTCCACTGCTGAACATAGGCCTCCTAAACTCAATATATAATGCAAAATATTACACAAGCCTTCCGTGTATTAATATTACAATATTAATACGTACTAAGGTTAATAATCATCATTAATCACTTTCAATATCATCACTTGATAGTAATATATCATATAAAAAAGATGCAGGTGGATCAACGTCATCTCGATGGAGAAAGAGGGAACCCATGATAGAAACCAAACTAAAATAGCAGCTTAATGTTGCTGTGTTTCGTGTGGTGAGTATAAAGAACCGGAGACCCTCTTTTCTGGAAACAAGGCATTCTATCTCAGTCCTCAGGGTTGCATCTGAAGATAAATGTAGATGTCTATGGATCACAGCATCCACTTACCATCAGGTGGATTGTGTGCTATTTTGTCGCCTTATATCTATAAATAAGAGAAAATTCCTTTTTATTAAACATTCTCTCTTACAACTACAGCATCAAGGAATGCTGTAGGTGCTGGTATTGTCAGCTGATGCCTAGCCCACCCAAGGTACCACAAAAGCATCATAACATTTGCACAACACCCAACTGTTCTTCTACCAACTAAACAATTTCAGCAATACTCTATTATAGCTTCCCTTCCAGACGCATTATTTTCAATTGATAAATAAACATAATATACTTTTCCCGAAATGGGTCTGGATTTGATTTTGCCTCTTATAAGCGAATTATTTCCACTTCCTCTCAAACGATGCTCTGTTACATTAATGTTTTCTCTGCTTATTTCAATTCGATACCCTCCGCGAAACCTGACATGTTCACTATAATAGAACCTTGTCTGTTGAATCTGATATGTTCCTAGGGAAAATAATATTATGTTCCTAGGGAAAATAATATAACTTCACTATATTTTAGACGGGGGAATATAATATTAGTATTGGACTGAGATGTAATACTAGTAAAATCAGATGTTCGTCTATTCATACCATTTATAAAATAAGATAAATTATTATTTAATGGAAATTGTTCTCTAATTACAATTATGATTTTCTCAGCATTATTTCTGTTTTTAATCGAACACTGAATTCATTTAAGACGCTTGCAGCTGTGGAAATCATATGCGACATATGTGGAACAGTCTTATTAAAAAAATGTTGCCGGAATATTTTAAAGTCCCGTTTGAAGTACTCGTTAACAAATTCCACCACCGATCGGAAGTTGGATTTACCTAGTCGGACTATAGGTCCCAGGTAAACGCACTCGTCAACAACTTCGAGCATGATGCTCCCAACAACTACCGGCATAGTTGTGACATGTACATTTATCATGATCTTTGTTTTGTCCATGTTCATCTTAAGACCTATCCGTTGGGAGACACCATTGAGGTCACTGAGCAAAGTGCTTAGGTCCTCCAGCGATTCTACCACAAGGACTATATCGTCGGTAAATCGAAGGTGAGTGATGTACCTACTCGTCATTGATGTTAATACCGTATCCTTTCCAGTCCAGTAGCTTGAAAACGTCTTCCAATGCAGCGGTTAAGAGTTTCGGGGATATAACGTCACCCTGTTTTACACCTCTCAGCAATTGGATAGGTTTTGAACTCTGGTTCTGTACTTGTATAGCCATCGTAACCCTACTGTACAAACACTTCAGCACTTAGATATACTGACAGTCAGGTTGGCACCGCTGAAGAGACTGGAGTACCGCCTGAATTTCGACGGAATCAAAGATTTTCTCATAGTCTACATACGTCAGGCAAAGTGGCATATTATACTCTCCAATCTGCCGCAGGGTATGTATGTGGTCTATGATACTGAAGCCTTTTCGGAAATCGCCTTGTTCGGGAGGTTGGAAGTCGTTGAGTCTGCAAGCGAAATGATTCATAATGACTTTCGAAAACAGCACGTAGACGCGGCTCTGAAGGGATATCGGTCTGTAGTTCTTCAAGAGAGCGTTGTCGCCTTTTCTAAAGTATAAGACCACCTCACTTCCGCTCCACGCCTCCGGAGTAGTGCCACCATCGAGGACAGAATTGAAGAGCTTCTGAAGGTCTTTAAGTACCGGTGTTCCACCCGCTTTCAGAAGCTCCACTGTGATTCCATCCTCGCCTGGGGTCCTGCCGATTTTAAGGTTCTGTAGAGCCACTCTAATTTCGCTCATACTGACGTCCGGGATATCATCAGAATAGTGTCGGATAAGACTTGCTCTTGGATCGCTACTCACACTTGCGTGTGTCTGCAACGATGATGTGTACAGCTGCCCATAGAACCTCTCAATTTCACTTAAAATCTCAGGTGTCCCGGAAACGATGCTGCCACACTCAGTCTTCAGCTTTGACAGTTAGCTATTTCTGGCAGACAGAACTCTGGCAAATACTTTGGAGCCCTGGTTCCATTCGATCGCTTCTTTAATACGAGCAGTGTTAAAGTTGTGTAAGTCTCGCTGCATGCATTTGGAGATCTGTCTGTTCAGTTGCCTATATGCTTTCAAATCTGTTGATCATTACAGCCTCATCCCCCGCCTAACAACCATTAGATTAGGACTGTGATCGGAGAGATTTTGTGTTCTTCTGCGGCGGGTCCTGCAGAACTTCGCTCCGACCGTGGATACAGTTTCCACGAGCTTGTCATTCCTTCTGAATCTACATACCCCAAAAAGTTAACTTGCAGTTTGATAAGTGAAAATTTCTTTGGACCTAAAAGTTGGCACTCTGAATCTTCATGAGCATGCGTTCCAAGTTTTGGAGATTTTCCTCAGTCGTACGACTTACGATGATGATATCATCCAAGTAGACCAGACAGGCATTGCTAATTAGCCCGGTAATTATAAGTTCTATCAACCTTTCAAACGTTGCTGGAGCATTGCACAATCCAAACGGCATTACTTTTAATTGCCACAGATTTTTCCCGTCGAGAACGCAGTTTTATTCTTGTCCTTAGTGTCAACTTCAACTTACCAGTAATCACTTTTTAGATCTATCGTGCTAAACCACTTTAATCATGTAAGCATGTCTAGCGTGTCATTAATTCTTGGCTAGGGATAGCTGTCTTTCTTTGTAAGGTCGTTCAGACAGCGGTTGTCAAAACAAAACCGCATGTTGCCGCCTTCTTCTTTATGAACTTTACGGGTGAACACCGTGGACTAGATAAAGGTTCAATAAAACCATCGTTCACCTTTCCTTCAATCATGGTTTCCACTTACTTTTCACGTGCTACCAGCAATCTTCTTGGCCGCTGACGGATAGGCAATTCTTCTACTGTATTTATTTTGTGTAGAACTAAGCCAGTCTTCTCTATGTTAGCATCGTTTGACGAGAATACATCGGCGTTACTTGATTAACAACTTCTTCGCCTTGATCATTTCATTCGGGGAGAAAACGCTTCGACATTCTTCTAAAAGTGTGCTCACTCTCGTTTGTGCATCCTTGCTGGGGGTACCACTCGATAGATATTGGCACCGACGCGACGCAAACATTTCACTTTCTCACAAGTACCAACAAGTTTGCCTTTTTTCTGTAATCTGTTCCTGGTCACAATGGTTCAGCACACGTACTCCCGAGATGTCAGTGGTTTTGACCAAGGTTCGAATCACTTTTCATTGGAGGTAATTTTCTACTGTTTCCACGAGTACACAACGGAGAGCTTCCGGGTTCCGAGGAAGACTAACCGGCACAATCGTTTCCAATTTCGGCGGAGGAACAATCTTTTTAAGGCTTTACACGTACCCTGGTAACGCCCCTTCCACAAAAAGTTCCTCCTATCCACATTTTAAAACACCTTACTTCGATCGATCTCATCACAATCGATCTCACAACAATTATTTCTCATAAAGTCCTGACCCAGAATGCATTCGTCCATTATATCAGCCACGATGACATTTTGCAGGTAGATCATGTTGCCTAGCTTCAAATCCATCCCCTCCTTCTCTCCATGGACGGGTATGCACTGACCGGTGACTCTTACCAAATGAATGCGTTCTTGGTTGTATGTGGCGTCCCCAAGGAACTGTCATATAACTTGGGAACTGACAACCGTGCGAAGGGCTCCAGTGTCTATGGTCAGTTTACACGGCAATCCATTGATCTCGCCCTTGATGATTAGACTGTTCCCATCGTGGGTTTGTGAGATCGAAATTCTTGGGGCTCTTTTAACTTCAGCCAGCACCCGCCCCGCAGTCCTGGCTTTTACTCGTTTCCCTGCTGCTGCTGGGCGGTGCTGTTAGCTGCGCTACCCTCTCGAGATCGATCACCTTCCCTTTCTATAGTTCGCTTAGGGCAGCTGGATCGAATATAGCCTCTTTCCACACAGCAATAGCACTTAGAGCAGTATCCTCTAGTGCAGTCGTGAACTGTAGCTGCCGCAACTCCCCTGACGTGATGGGAATGAAGATCCTGCCGCACGGCTTCCACCTACAGTGCATGGGCCAAAGCGTCCCTATGCGCTTCGTGGTGCCCAAGCCTCACAGCAGCTCTGACTTCAAGGTAGCGGATGCCGTCGATGAATGTTTGCACCAGGTACCCTTCAATGAGGGCAGGTACAGACTGATATGCTTTTTGAACCATCTTCTTTCCCTCAAGGGCCCACTGCAGCCGGTTTTCATAACTGCGTTGCACGCGATCTTTAAGCTGCGCACGAGTCCGGATGAGAGTTGCCATATATTGCCTCCAATGCCTCAAGGAGCTGCTTGTAAGTCGCTTTCTTACCGAGAGCTTCCAAAACAGTTAAGGCTTGGTTGCGCAGGACTAGGGTGAGTGCATTCATGCCCTGACTTTTACTCCAGCCGTTCACTTCCATGGCAACCTCAAACTTGATTTTGTAAGCCGACCATGAAGAAGTCCCGTCGAACAGCGGTACTTTGAATCCACGTAGCGAAGGTGTTGTAGCTACTACGGGTGCTGTAATTCCATCCCCAAGTTTGAGTTCGTCCAGCGTTTTCTTCACTCGGTTGATTTACACTTCAGCTTCCGACAGGTGGTTGTCATGTTTAGCAACCTCGTCCTTCACCTCCCTTATCTCTTTCCCGAAGGCAGCGTGAAGGTCCTTAAGGAGCAGCATATGCTATTCCTTATTGCGTTTCAGCTGATCTTCCAAACGACGGGCCTGTTCCTCCTGTCGGCGGGCCTGTTTTCCTGCTGCTATTCCAACTGACGGGCCTGTTTCTCCTGTACATGCTGCAGCTGCTCTTCCAACAGACAGGCCTGTTCTTCCTCTCGGCGGGCCTGTTCTTGCAGCATCATCATCAGAGCACCAAAGTCAATTGCTGCAGATGTAGGAGCTGCTGACGGGCCTGCCTCCGTTGCACAAACAATAACTTACACATACACATATGTATGTTATTTCTCTAAATATATGACAATACATTTTCCGGGGTAGACGTAATTTAAAACGGTTTATGCTCCTTTTATTATTGATTGACTTTTGCTCTTTATGACATTGTCTTTTCATAAAATCTTTATTTGTTCGCTCTTTCTACCGTGAAGAACTTTTATTATATTTTATAAAATCTCCCAAAACTATATGCTATACGCTAATATGGGGGCTACTATTTATTAAACAAAAGAAAATAATTAGCCATTATTTTGTGCCCGATTGTTCGGATTGTTTACTCTAGGTTTTATTCTTTACTAAAACCGTCATGTCTTCGTGGTTTACCTGATAACATTGTACTGCAAATGAGTGAGAAGACTGTATAGTATTTCAGATAATGTATTTATTGAGTGTTAAAAAATACGATTACGTACGTTATTTAATTTATTACACTTTTAATTAGCCTTTATTTTGCGTAAATAATTATAAATGTTCAAACTGTATGCCGTGTAGATATCACAAATATTTGTGTTGTGAGAGAGTATTCTGTGCCATAACACCGATGTCGTAAGGGGTGACAGGGGGATATCGTAATATGGGATGAACAGCGGCAGCTTCCTGATAAGAAAATTAAGTGACAAAAAATTGAAATGGCCGACCCGCCGGCCAAGCGTGGCAGCTACTGCAAATATCGGATCGTTAGTCCTTATATATACTTATATAGTCTATATAGAACTAGTATTTACTTTATTTCGTCTGTCCGTGTGTATGTGACAGAACTCCTCCTAAACGGCTGGACCAAATTTGATGAAATTAAGCACGTTCTTGGCAGCGAAGGAAAATATCGTGCAGAAACCTGCAAGTATAAGAAATAAAAGAAATATTTCGAAGACATGTGAAGTCTGCCAACCTTCTTTGCCCTAAAATCCTCTCAGAAATGAGGGTGGGCGTCTGCAGTACGTATATTGGCTGTAACTTTACTTTAATTTACTTAAATTTTGTGTGTATGATTAAGTTAATTCGAGAATGGCTTGGATTCACAATTGGACTCAGTAGATGGCGCTGTTGTCGCGATCCAGAAATCACCCGTGCGAAGCCGGGTGAACTGCTAGTAATAATATATGATGTAAATAAACAATCTATGGTTTAACTTGATTTATAATACTTTTTAATGTTAGGCGTTAATGTACAGGTACTCTAATTGATAATTATATAGACTGTAATAATATTCGAAATACTTACTGACTTGAAAACTAACTACATGCAAACTACTTACTTGGGCAATTTTTGTGACTTAGTAAGCAAACAAAGGATATATATTACTGTATACGGAGCTTGTTACACTACGTATAAACGTTACAAAAGTTAACAAAACAGGAGTACAACATTGCTAATAGGTGTATGTTTATTTTAAGTGGCCTTTTGTTTGTCGTTCGCTGGCCGTCAAGTAATTTCCTTGTCGACGCTAGTGTAACGAGGTCTGTCTTTTGTAGGTACAAAGAACTATAAAATTAATTAAATGAAGGCGAAGGGTTTTATTGTTTACTTAAAAACGAAACTTCGTAAATAGGATGGTTTTCCTTAAGTTTTATGCATAAGAATAAAAAAGAACTTTTATTTCAATTATTATTGAGTAACAAAAAATTTGATTATTTTCTTAATCTCAGACTACGACGAATTTCATATATTTATTAGTATTTTTATGTATTCACAAATTACTAATTAGATTACAGTTAATTATACTCAAATAGGTGTTTTAAGTAAGGATATACACTCCGTATGGCTTCTATTTACATTTATTTGCAATTTGGGAAGTAAAAAACTATAATTTTATTAACGTTTATTCTACTACGCACTAATTACAAATTACAATCGCCATTACAAAACATACTTATATAGATTATTATTTTAAAGCAAGGTTACTTCAACCAAAGGCATTATGACTTCCAACTACTTTGGTATCAGGAAACCAAAACCTGTAGCCCTTTTGATTAATTCCATATCCTACAAATATACCCTTATTACTCTTCTCATTCCATTTGGGTCTCTTTTGTTTAGATATGTGAACTTCTGTTCCAAACACCTAAAGATATATCAAAGCAAAGGTTTCTTGAAATAGCGATTCATGAGGTGTCTTGTCTACTTCCTTAGTGCTACCGACATGGTTTAGTTTAAACACTGCTATAGCGGTAACTTTAGTGCACAAAATAGTTTGCATACCTGCTTCAAACAACATAGTTCTGCTCAGTATAATAATTCAAATAATGTTTGCATCTCTCTTTAAATCCTATTATTATGCTCTGGTGTATAGCTCACTGCTATTTGATGTTTTATGTATTATCTTCCTTGCCTTTGTCACTACTTATTCTTAATATTTGATGCCAAACGATGATATAAAATTCCGAATTGTTCAGTGTTTTCCCGCTTTTTTTTTAAAATAGACTAACATGTACCTGCTGTAGTCATCCTTCAAAAGTAACAAATGTTTGACCTGACTAAAGGATTCTTACTTCATAGGACCATAAACATCCAAATATCTTAACTCACCTGGGACAGCTACTCTAGATAAACTAGTTCTATAAGTTTACCGATATTGTTATTTTATGTACCTTTTATATAGTCCTCACACTGAACATTCGAACTTACGTAATTCAAATTTTTCATATTTGGTACATCCTTAACATAATCAAACTTTTGATCATCTAACTTTTGATGCCATGTCATTAGGTTCATCAGCACACTATTGTTGGGACTTAAAATTAATCATTTATAAATTATGTTGCCCAATAGCAGTTGATGGTGTTATTTCACTTCTACTAAATTTACAACCGCTTCTTGTAGTCACCATTATTGGTCTCTTGTCTAAAGCAGAGCTTACTCAGTTTTCATGCATGGTAAAACTATGCTGCAGCTATATTATGGTTGAAGCACGAATGAAGGACTATGCTCTTACAGAACACCAGCGTAAAATAGCAACTTAATACCGCTGCATTTCGTATGGTGAGTGTAGAGAGCCGGCGATCCGTTCGTACTGTCTCCAACAATTTTCATTTTGTAAGAATAGTTCCACGGGTTTAAAGCAAGCTGCTGACTGGCTCCTCAAATTGAAGGTCGTAAAATTGATGTTGTAGTAAACGTACACCTATTTTATAAGTATGTTTAAAAGACTAAGTAACTTTTTCAACATTTTACGACCTTGTACATGAATACATTTGTGAAATTATTTTTTCTTCCATTCGGGAAACCATAATATCCTGAGCCACACAATCGGCTCCAATCCACTGTTTATCATTTTCCATAGGTTTTATCTTACCTCCTTCTAAAATATCTAGTAATCCCATGCTTCTTAACAAGATTTTGGTGGCAAACTTGCACATGTAGAAATTAGTGTCATTTTTATTTTTGTAAGTTTTGTTGCTTCGTTGTAAATATATTAGAAATATACGTCGAATTCACAATTTCTTGTATCTATTTAAGTCTGAGCTCATAGACTAATAAGATTTTGGAAAGCAAATAACTAAATTTTTCGTAACTTTTATTCTACTGTGCATTAATTACAAATTCCAACCGCCGTTACAAAACCTACTTATATAGAGTATTATTTTAAAAGAAGGAAACTTAATCTACAGACAGAATGACGTACCGATAAAAATATTGGTTTTATTACGTATTCACATGAAAATATCTAAGTACACAGACTGTGCTAGGACAATTTCAAATATGCCGTATGTCATTTTTTACAATGCAAATTTTGAATCCAAAATCTATCCACCATTCAAAGCTTATTTTATTTTTAAATTGGTATGCTTGACTTTAGATATATTTATTGATTACAGGATCTAAGCAACTGAGAGCATCTCACACCACACACGGCCCACTTTTCTATTTAAGTTAAGTTAGACATCAAAATTTAAATAATATGCTGAAGTATTAACACGTTAAAATCCAAATCCAAAAATAAAGATATACGTGTAATAGACGAGTAAATTAAAAAAGTAATTATTAAAATTTGTTTATCGACTGTTGGACAAAAGTCTGCCTATGAATGTGCCTATTGACATGCATTACTTAAAAGATTTGGCTATACCATGAATTTAAGTGCGTTGATAAACGCAGAGACAATAGCCAATACAACCAAGCTCTGATGTAAGGTGATTTCGAAATTAAACAGAAAAACAATCATAATATAACTACTATGCGCAGTGATTTTCATTGGCAAAATAGGCAAATTAAAGATAAAAGTTTAAATCATTTACCATCCGAAATAAAATATATCTGTTGTTGTTATGTTGGTCATGGTTAAAGCAGTAGATTTCTTAAATGTATGTAGATAATGTAATTTACTCTAAAATAGATTACGCATAGGTATAGCATGGATATTAAATGAATTTTAGAGGCTGTGATTCGTTGCCACGTCCCTAATTTATGTAAGATTGTTTATGTAATTATGCAAGAAAATACAAGGATTAACTGCTAGTATAAATCTTAGTACAAATTTCGCCAAGACTAACAAGAAATTTTAATTGCGACATGTTTTGTAGCAATACCTTTAATTTGTAATAAATATTTGCGTTTTGATATCTTTCAATAATTTAAATGTGAGAAATGTTAGTAAGAACCAACAAAGAAAAGACCAACGTCGAAGACTACGGAAAAGGTCAAAAAAAGTTTTAATTTTCGTGAAGTATAACAATGGTAGAGTAAAATAGCTGACGGATTTCCTCACAGGTAAGAGAAAGACTGTGCGCATTAGTGGAATTTATAAAGGCTGTAACTTTACTTTTTAACATTTACAGCTATTTAAGGAAGGTGCGTGGATTACGCAGATTTTGTGATGATGTTTTTTTTTATTGTGACCACGACAGGTACCGAATGTGAGATTTATTTGTCGTAATCGTGAACAGTTTACTAAAATATTATGAGCCGAAAACTTTGGCACGTAAAATCATATCAATTAAATATAAAATATATCATGGGTGACTATATGAAAACATGTGATATTTCTTAGATAACTCAGAATGGAAATATTTTCATAACAAAATTTTACATGGAAGCATATTTTTTTCATATAAATATATATATATATAT
>DWHP01005027.1:0-12184 GCA_018247895.1 Parnassius honrathi
GATCATGGGCGGCGGTAGTCACTTAACATCAGGTGAGCTGCATGCTCGTTTGCCCCCTCTTCTATAAAAAAAAAACAATCTGTGTTCAGACCTATGTAATAAAACATATCACTAATATTTAGCTTGCTTTGATATTTTCACAAGGGACGGGAATAAATCAAAATAAAATCTCAATCAATCTTTTCCTTCAGCAAGAAATGCTTTTCGACGCTCATACTTTTAACCGCCTTAAAAAAGGGGGTTTGCAATTCGACTTTATGCTCTTTGGTCTGCAGGTTATAGTAGTCACTTACCATCAGGTGAGCCGCATGCTCGTTTGCCCCCTCTTCTATAAAAAAGTGATATCTTTGTCAATTGTGAACCCATATTGATAATTATTTCTATATACGGTTATTTTTAATAACCGGCCGAATTTGCGGAAAAGGTACAGAATGAGTAATATAGGCAAATGTTGAAGAAAAATTAATCTGAAAATAACTCAAATATATAATAAGTCTATGATATATAAATGTAATGCATTTTTACTGCACATGTACAAATTCGTAAGGGTCGATCAATATGCAAAACATTGTTGCCCATAAATCACATTCAATTTGGTATAATTTCAAATAAAAGTGGAAGCTTTATTTACTCGTATTTTCAGAAACTGCAATAACGGCATATTGTTATTTATAAATTTAAAATTAAGTTTAAGATTTGGCTACTCTTTGAAAAATAACCCTGTGTTATATTTCATGCACGGTATAAAAATAATTCCACCCCTAACTGTGTCAAGTTTTTAATCTAAATAGTTAGACGAGATTGAGATTTTCATATTCCTTAGTCCACTCAAAATTATTTATTAAATAAAAGTAGAGCCGACTTCAAAGAATTAAAATTAATAAAATAATTTCATATTCTGAAGTTGGTACCAAGGCGTAGTGTATTATACTAGGGCCGATGCAGATGCAAAGGTAAAACCTTTTGCTAGTATCATAAACGGAGCGGAGTAAAAGTCTAAAGCGCGCGCTTTTGCTTTACATGTATTTACCCATAGACTTTAGTTTTTGGTTATATTTAATATCTTTTAGACAAACTCAGGTTTTTATTGTTCACAAACCTTGTCTACGTTGAGCTACAAAAAATTGCCGAAAAAATTGTGTAAATAGGCCTACGGGCACATATTATTAGGGGGTAATCTGTGGGTAATTTGTGCCTACGGGTTACGGGGGAGATAGATTTCGAAGATTCGCTTTCTTGCGCCGTGGGAGCTACGCTCGCTTCGCTCGCTTCGCTTCAACAAGAAATAAAACTCTGATATTGGATTATAAATTTCTAATTAAAAAGGGAAAGACATTGATGATGATGATGATGGTTTCTGATGGTTTCTGATTTGGTATTGTTAGCAATCATGTCGCTTCTTGGTAGTTTTTGAGCTATCTAACTGCTGTCCGAGTAGGGGAGTGCGGACTCCTCTGACTGCTCAGCTCGCGTTGGCGATGTTCTGGGCGGTGAGAACCGCCTAGGTACGCGGGTGTACGGTGTGGACACGGTGAATGCTGGAACCGCAACTACTGCGTGACTCCACTGCTTAATTTTGTTAGTTAAAAATAAACCATATAGCGATGTTATAGAACGATCTAATTATTTATTTTCAACCGAATTCAAAAATGAGGAGGTCTCAATTCGACTGTATTTTTTTATGTGTTACCTCAGAAATTTTTTTGAACCGATTTTGGTAATTCTTTTTTTATTTGAAAGTTGGTACTTCTCATATAGTCCCATATAAATTTAATCATGATATGACTAGTAGTTTTTGAGTTATCCTTAAAAATGCGTATTTAATTGACTTCGACTACATTGATGATGTTCTCATTTTATTTATATTGAAGTCGGTTGTATTTTTTTTAATATGCCCACTTGTGTACAGTAACCATAAGTGATGTTAAAGGTGACTATAGGAAAGGAGCCAGATATGAAATACCAAATATGATTGACCGAAGTCGGGGATCAGTGCCAAAGGCGCAAGAAATGTGGTACCACAATTTCCAAACCGACTAACTAACGTTGGAAATGGAAGATACCCATATCTAACATTAGATTGTTACGGATCTATTCAGATTAAAAATAAAATTATATTCTTTATTAAAATCGTTCGTGATTTTTTTTATAATGGTAACAAAAGCACGCAGTGTATCCTATGGTAGCTGGCTGCTGTAATATTGAGTATATATATATAACCTTGAGGATTAGGAGTCCCATTAGCAATAATAAGTTATAGTCCACATTGCATGCCGTAGCAACCACCTTTAATTAAGACGATACTTACATATAAACTTCCATGTTATTTCTAGTATTTACATTGTGTTCGTGTATTGTCTGTAGTCGGAATAAATGAATAAAAAAAGGATCTCTTGTTAGTGTTACTAACCATTACAATTATAATACAAATTAATACACAGCAGCATTATGGTGGTATTTTACGTTAGTATCGTATTAGAACGTGATCTTTGCCCTGTTGAACCGAGTATTTGTGCTACAGCAAAATGTTGCGACGATAATAACGTTCTGCTTACAAATATCGATAACGGCAACTTCCCGACTACGTAACCATATGTTGTGGGCTGCACATATCCTATACTATAGTCTTAACATATTGCGTATAAAGTATAGATATTTAGTTTACTTCTATATTTAGTCTACTTCTTCTTAACAGCTTACTTCTATCTGAAAGGCCGGCAGCGCACCTGCAATTCCCCTGGTGTTGCATTTGTTCATGAGTGGCGGTAGTCACTTACCATCAGGTGAGCTGCATGCTCGTTTGCCCCCTCTTATATACGGACAAGAAGATAAGGAATATATAGAAAGGAAAAATAAGCGTTTGAGATACGAGCATACCCGTCAAGTTTGTTATTGCACAAAGTAGCGTCGGATGGGTCATTAAACCAGGACTCACGACTAGTCCGGTACGACAAAGCTAAGCACTCACACGAATGTGACTTGTGTAGTGTTGAAAAAATAATGTTAAATTCATCATCATCATTACCGTCCTTCACAAGTCCGCTGCTGAACAAAAGCCTTCTCCAAGGAATGCCACAAAGCACGATCCTGAGTCATTGCATCCATCGACTTCATGCACGTTTTACCTGGTCGTGGTTCCATCTAGTGGGGTGACGCCCTACACTTTGTCTACCGATACGAGGCTGCCACTCGAAAACCTTTCTTGCCCGTCGATTGTCGATCCTTCGAGCTACATGGTCGGCCCATTGCCACTTTGGCCGTTAATCCGTTAGCCTATGTTCTATGTTACTCTCGTTCTACTGCTCTGTTCTCTATTTTTAAATCTATCACTCATATCAAACATTGTCCATGTTTATTTTAAAACCTATCCGTTGGATGACACTATTGAGATTATTGAGCATTGTGCTTAGGTCCTCCATCAAATCTGCCGTAAGGACTACATCGTCGGTCATGTGTAAAATTACAACCTAAATCACTGATGAGCACAGGCCTCTATATCTGCATAAATAAATTGTTACATAGGCATAACGAAAGCTATTAGATCCACTGATGTATTTAAAAAGGGCTTGATATTTTTAAATATATCAATGGTTAGATTAGTAGAAGTTCGCGGGTTAGGGGGTAGTCTTAATTTTTACAATGATTATTTATAGTTAGGTCACCACTAAAATTGTCGCTGATTTCTCTATAAAAAATTCATTAGGGAATCTGTTTATTTGAGAAATAAAATGGATTTGTATGACCTTGTTCTCGATTACACAATCCGTCAACAAGAACAGCAGTACCGTGATCAATTATTGTAGCATAAGTATATTTTCAATAGCGAAAAAGGGACTGTAACAGATACAAACATAAGACACCTTAATGTGACGATAAACAAAACCTGTGCATTACATTTAACTGATATTATAAATATGATAGCAACAAGCGTATCATTGATGCAACATGAATGGGATGGCTCGACCGAGGAAGGAATACGCTCTCGCAGAATATCAACGCAAGATAGCAGTTGTGTTTTTTACGGTGAGTATAAACAGAAACAGAACAGAAACTCTTATATTGAATAAGATTGATAATTAATACTTATTTAAAGTCACACTTTTGTTTAATTTACCACTGGTTCGGAAAAAACCTGTCCTGGGAAGAACCAGTGAGAAACCCAGAGGGACTTTTTTATAGGGTACCGTATACCATTTTTACCGGTAACGAGGCAGTTCATCCAATTCCTCAAGGGTTACAACGCACCGCATTTGATTATTAATGGATGATAAATGTAGGCCCATACAGACAGGCCACATAATCCTCTTACCATAAGAAAAAGAGCACACATTGCTCTTTTTCTCCTTTACTTATGTAAAAAGTAAATTTCAAACAACATTTTAATGAACGTTGATTAATGACTTCAAGTCATATTTAGCTCTATCAGTGTCAATAGGTGTTTTAAAATTTAACAAGATTACAGGTTCATGCACCTACCAGATTCTTATCAAGCCTTCACGTGAACAAAGTGGTCGGTGACCAGCCATCCATCTACATATTTACATACCTATCACCAAACAAGTGGCCCATTGTCGTTGCATTGACTTGGATAGTGTAACTACCGGAAAAACCACTTTCACTCATGCGATAAACAACTTTAATCTATTGGTGACAAAATTCCATTTACTACAATAGATATTGTGACTAAATTGGTGGAAAAAAAACTAAGTTGCTATTGTAAATATGATTCTGCTACTTTGATGTAAGGTTGAATTTGTATTGACGGGAACGAAAACAGTTTGTAACAATGAAGCAGTCTATATACCACCCGCACGTCCTCTTTAGATAAGATAAAGACCACCTGAAATGAAAAGAGCGACACCAATACACAGGTAATGATACTGATACCGTGCGACACCGGTACGGAGGACCGGTAATTAATTTGCCGACCGATAAACACACCGGTCGGCTACCGATAGATGTACTAACCAGTCCACGTAACACGCAATTATACTTTTATTAGCTACTAAATTGGTTTTGCAATTTTGTCTCCGAATTTAATTTATAAATGGAACACTTGTGTTTTTTTTAAAACTTATCACGGTTTTTATTTCATTTTTTTTATAGTTTAGGATGACAAACGAGCACACAGTCCACCTGACGATAAAGTAGATACTGTGGCCCATAGGTATCCTACATTCATCCTCCATAAAGAATCAAAATGCAAATACGTTGTCACCCCCGAGGACAAAGATGGAATGCCTCGTTTCCAGTAAAAAGGATATCCGGTTTCTTTACACTCACCTTACGAAACAAAGCTGCGCATTAAGAACGCAATAAGCTGCTATTTCACGCTGATATACCGTGAGAGCATCGTCCTACCCCAGTCGAGCTGCAGCGTGGCTCTACCACTACAAGTTCAGTCTTGTTCAATTAAAAATTGATCAACTTAAACGTCATGACAATGGCGCGGACTCTAGCAAGATAAAGCAAAACTAAAATATGTGAAATATGAATCGTTATAGCGAAATATTACATTAAATGCACTCCTTGCCATATTATATTCACAGATCAGAACTCTTCATAATATTCAACAATTGAATGTTTAATAGAGGTTTTATTGACTTAATACCAATATTTATTTAACGAAATTAATAAAAACGGAGTTCAAAACATAGAGTGCTAAACATAGAGTAATGAAGGAAATGACATAATTTAGTGAAATTTTGTTTAAGATACATAATATTTCATTGTTATTATCTTAACTTACCTTTTTGGTGACTTTAATGAATGATCTTAAAAATACATTTAGAGTTGTTAGTGCTATTTCTATGGTAATGTGAATCTAAGGATATGTTAATGATCATAACATGTTATAATTCAAAAACTAATTGTACCTCGTCTCAGGAATAAATTAAATAAATAAAAATTAATATTTGTACTAACTGTAATAAGGTTCAAATAACACTCCTAACGTGGCTACAAATGTTTATAAAGTAAAGTAGTAATATAAATTAAAAAGCAAAACCATAAAACAAAACTTTATTGGCTACCAAACAGTTCATTGTGGGCGTTTCCCATAGTACGCAAATTTTTTTCAAAATCGCCATATTAGGCAAGTGAATTACCAAACGTCGTATCTGACGTTATATTGTGGCGCTGTAAGAATATCCACTACCCCATAGCGCACCGCGGGTGTCGTAAGAGGCGACAAACGGAAATAACCCAGGGCAGTAGCGCTTTCCTAATAATAACTAAAAATAAAAACAAAACTGCGAGTGCCAACCCGCCTGTCACGCGTGGCAACTATGGCAAATGAGGCAACCTACTGGGTGAGGCCTATGTTCAGCAGTGGAAGTACTGTAACGGTAACGGTATCAGATGTTGTGTAATCAGACAAATTTAAACACTTTCACTAAACATGTATCTATACAAAATCAATACTTGATCCAGCGGTTTTGATAATTTTTAAAAAGTCCCGTTAAGTTTAGAACTCACGTTTATTGATCATCAAGATTGTGAGCCATCACCTATCTAAAATAATTGAAAGGATGCTCGAATGTATCGATGATAAGTTTGGCTAAGAAACATAAGGTTTAATATCATTCACGCTCTTACCAATTTTTCTGGGAAATTGCAGTACCTGCATAGCTGTGTTCCATTGTGAAGGATATAGGAAACCAGTATAATTCAAGGTTGTGAGGCATTCCATCTTAGAACTTCGAGATAACAACGCAACTACAGTTTTCTTTGTTTGAAGCTTTTTTTGTAATAGACAAACGAGCACAAAGTCCACCTGATGGTAAGTGGATACTGTGGCCCGTAGATATTTACATTTATCCTCGATTAAGGATCAAAACGCAGATGCAATGTCACCCCTGAAGACTAAAGTGGAATACCTCCTTTCTAGTAAGAAAGGGTCTCCGGATCCTTACACTCACCATACAAAACTCAGCAGCATTAAGCTGCTATTTTACGCTGGTATTCTGTGAGAGCGTGGTCCTTCCCCGGTCGAGTCGACCCATTCGTGCTACAACCGTAATATAGCTGCAGTGTGGTTCTACCACGTATACAGGTTGACTGTAGTATCAGGTGGACTGTAGGTTTTTTGGCACCTTAATTTTGTTTAAAAAAAACCAAATGATTAAAATACCAATTAGATCTAATAATTTCGATACCTATTTGCAATATAAAATTTGTACAAAACTTTAATCATAAAAATAGGATTCTTTTTTTTTTGCAAAAAAATTCAAATTTACTCCAGTTGCGAATGCCTGAGTATGTGTATATACAGTAACGAATGTGTAGTAGTTCATTCTGAAGTACATTATAACTCTCGTTTTTATTTATGAAAATGAACTTCCATTTCAATATTTATTTTTCAAAACCATATGAACAACATTTTCTTTTAAAATTTACTCTGAATATGAATTTTGGTATGAAATATTCTTCAATAATAATATCGACATTTGAATTTTTCACAACACTGCCGATATATTTTCCATAGCTAATTGCAAATTATTCAGCGCTGTAGACGCACGCGTGCTAGTGTCATGACGTGACGCCGGCCAGTTATAATTCGAACGAAGGCTATCATTATTATAAAAACCTCTTATGACCCCATGTATACCTCGGATGAAGTATACTATACAAGATACTATACTTTGTTGTAAGTCAGATGCTAATGTTTGTCGGGGTTCAGGGTTTGACTTTTCGTAAAAAATTATATCTTTTCATTATTTTCACCATCCCTTACTTCGAGATTATTTATGGCATAATATGTGAGATACCTTAACCGCTATTAATTTGATACCAAATTTTTTTAGCATTTCCCATTTGTGTTTAAAGAAATACGTATCAATAAGGCTTCAACAGCCTATTGCTCATCTAGCTTCCCTTAATAAATTTATCATAACCGCCAGTCAACCGTGGCGACGACTCTAGTCACAAACGCTACTTGAACGTCTCTTTGTGTCACATTATCGGAAGCCACATAATTTTTTTTAATTCAATTTCAACAGTAAAATCCAATGCTGCACGTGCACCTCTCGCGTAATAAGGAAAATTTTGATTTCTAATATTTACGCGAACACTACACATTTAAATAATACTAGTTTTTACGGATTTTGTCGCGTATATTTAACTTTTTAATACTCGACGTTTCGAGCACTTTGCATCACCCATGGTCACGGGATAGACTGAGATGTTCAACGTCTAAATGTCATAGTTAACCGCGGTTACCATAGATTAATATTATTAATTTTTAATTTTTGTTCCGAATTAAATAAAAAATTAAAAAAAAATTAATAATACTACGTCGTACGTAATAATATACGAAACGTCGGGTATTAAAAAAGTTAAATATACGCGATAAAATCCGTATAAACTAGTATTGTATAAATGTGTATTGTTCGTGTAAATATAAGAAATCATTATTAACATACTTATTTTTACAAGTATTGAATAAAGTTACTTGGCGAAACTATGCAATCGAATTTGGTATCTGGCATGATAATAATATTCTTATTATTTGTTAAATTTGAAAGTCGGCTGCGGGTTCAGCATTATTACAAAATAATTTTGAATAGGACGCCGACACATAGGAATGAATGCACGAGTGAGTTTGCGGCTGTATTGCCCTAAACGTACCGATTGTATGTGCGTGTGTGAGTGAGGAACAATTTCACTTAATTTTTTATAATAATAATTAAACATTCTCTCTCGTATCACTAAAGATTACCTTGACAAAGATTCTCTAACTAACGATATCCAGCAGGAGAGATGCAATTCGTATTTTAAACTAAACAAAAATTTATAATGTGGCGCGCCATAATTAATGCCTGATACACGTTGAGTTACCACTAGCGTCGTCTAGTATCGAGTAGAAGAACTAGGAGAGTCAAGATCTTTCTGGAAAATTCCATACTAGAACTTTCTACACCTAGTTAGTCGGGATCGGTACATTCCAGATGTTTCAGTAGAAGAGACTCTATGTAAGGCCGATGGGGACCGCGATCGAGTCAGTATTGAATTGGCGAAGCAAGCGTACACTTCGAAGCGATATAACTGCGAACTAAAGTGATTATTGTGATTAATTATTAGTGTTTTAATTTGTAATTGGTGTTCGGTAATTAAAGTGCCTATTTTGGTAATTCAATCGGCATTTTTTACTGTCACGAACCCCAAGTTCGCAACAATAAAAAGCAATACTCAAAAATTACTCTTTTTACGAATTCGAATTTAATTATACCGTTACCTGTTCACAGGCAAAAAATACATATCTTGACCAATTACTCGTGATTGGCCCTGAACTTGGTAATATCATTTGCTTTTTGTGTGGACGGTGAAAATGTCACATTTATGCAACCAAAAGTAAATTTTCTTTTCATCGTAGCCACTCAGTAGTAACTTAGCAAGGAGAGCACAGATGGTATTTTAAAGCCGCTTACAAATTCTGGCAAACCATGAAGATATCAATTTTTCTACTAATTTAAAAAAGCGAGTTTGCACTATGTAAAACAGTGCTCCTTTAATATAAGCTCGAGTATTTTTGACAAAATCATAGGTACTGGTATTCGTATTAGCAACCAAATGTGAATATAGTGTATAGAGGCATTAAAGATCGGACTTCAGAATGTAAAATTATTCTATTAATTTTGATGTTTTGAGTAGGATAATACTTTTTATTAAGTTTATCGTTTACCCTTTTGAGTGTACTAAGGAACACTAGAAACTCTATGTCGTCTAAGTAATTACATTAAAAACTTATCAAAATAGGAGATTTTGCCATACTTATGGGTGATTTTCCTCTAAATTTATATGGGACAACCAGTTCACAAATGAAGTAGATATCGCGTAACATACAAATAAAAAAGAAACAGTCGAATTGTAAGTCTCCTCCTTTATTGAAGTTGGCTAAACATATTTTTAATCCTTTTGTACTTAATTACAGTAACGCTTTTACTCTATATTACCAGAGTACCACCTTGAATACTCGCATCGACCGTGAATACGAGGCCATTTCAGTGACCTAGTTAAAGCCATTTGTAGCAACTTTGTGCATATTATGCCTTGAAATGTTTCGTTCGGTACATATATATGGTTGACTATTAAAATGAGTGGATACAAAAACATTAGATAATATAATACTGAAATATGTACATATTAGCATTAGGAAATTAAATATATAAAAATTATATCAAGCAGTTTTGCAGATATGGGCAATATCGATGCAATTGTGAATACTCTTAGGCACATTGCGCATGAAATGTTAGCCGTTTATAATTAAATACTAGTCTTTAAATGGGCAAGCGATATTGGTTTGTCGATATCAACTCGACTTTTTTAGAGTTCTTAAAGAAAACAGTCAAGAAAAATCAAGTCTGGACTCCTAGAATGCTTTAAAAAATACCCTCTCTCTGCGATACGAGTTTCTCCACGCTCCAGGTACCTCTAATAACTTAATAAATATCTTCATTATTCGAAATAATTTTCCTTCCACCTTAAGTTAAAAACATTATAATAATTGCTATAAAAGTACAAAGCACAAATAACACTTTCAAGAAACTAGATAAAACTTCAATATAAATTTCTAAGTTAACGGTGGTATCGAAGTAGCGTCATTTAACCCCCGTATTGTAGTTTGTAAACTATGCTTCGGTCGTTAAGAACTTTGGAAGCCGAAAATATGAGGAGTACCTAATATATTTTAACAGCCGTTTTATTAAAAATGCCTAATTAATATTGAACTACCAACATTGAAATTCTAGAACTTTATGCAAGACAATCCCTGTAGCCGTATGGTAGAAACTAGAATAGAATCAATTACCCCGTCTTCACGCGTGGGATTCACAACTTTCGACTAAATTTATTTCATTGTATTATTTATTTAAAAGCCTTAATCTAAAAGTCTTTAATTTTAGGTTGAACTAGAAACCTGAACTAGGATAAACCTGTATCTCAGGTGTGTGTGCTAATAGGTACATAAAAATAAATAATATACCAATAGAATAGGGTCAAGCTTCACTTCTTCTTCAATCACAAATAAACTAAAAACAATCAGCAACTCTTCGGTTGATACGATGATTCGTACGACATGTTCAAATTATATATTGACAAGCTGTCACTTTTAACGAATTAAAATACAAAATTGCGTTGACTTGGTTATGCAGAAAATTGACAAATAATGCAAAAAAAAATCTGTTTAAAAGAATGACTTTTTTTAAACTTAGTTACACTTAATTGATCTACTGAATGATATTACAGGATTTATATAAAAGATGAGTTAGGAATAAGTTACGTCGGAATGTTGCTATTTTCATTAGAGATCTTAAAGCTCGTTGCAATTGTAACAGTGTAGATAGCTGTTCTTTCCTATGGGGTAATACCATAGGTGAGTATTGATTGATATAATGCGAAATATACTTGTTTTGGAAATGTGCAACATTGATGTCCACAAATTTCTGGAATGGGTTGAGTTGCGCATAGAAAAACCAAATATGTTTAAATTTGGTTCAATCGTAATCAATGTTGCGCGTACAAACACATTTTTCCAGTTGTAAATCTGATTTTTATAAAGCTAAATGAAAATCAAAGTAACAAAAAATATTAATATGGATATTAAATCATAATTGCGAGGGCCATTAATGGTTAAAAACATAAATGTACAAAATTTTCTAATAGAAAAAATCATATAAAATTACCTATTATTTTTATCGTGAACAAATCTCATTTCTTTAAATTATTCTAAGCCAGCGCTGAGCTACAATCCTGATGGTAAGTGGTGATGTGGCCTAAGATGGTGAAGTGCACTGACTTAACAAAAACCTATTCGCTCTTGCCTTGAAGACACCCACACTATAATCGGATGGAAAGACGGATGCTGGCAACTTTTTCCACTCCTTTGCTGTACGCCTGATGAACGACGTAGCAAGCCGTTTGGTTCGAATGCGTGGTTAGTCAACAACGTAAAAGCGGAGACTGGGCGAACGTCTGGTTGTCCGATGGTGGAAGGAAGAGGGAGGAGTTATGCAATTCCTGCGCATACTCTCCGAAATACATCCTGTAGAAAACCGAAAGGCTGGCTAATTTGCGCCTATGTTCAAGGGCGGTAAGATTGGTTTTAACCGAATTCAGGTCACCAATAAGCCTTATACAATATGTAACGTAATTAACGCACACCCTCAGACACCCCAATTAGTATATT
>DWHP01005028.1:0-12183 GCA_018247895.1 Parnassius honrathi
CTGGTATTCTGTGAGAGCGTGGTCCCTCCCCGGTCGAGCCGACCCATTCGTGCTACAACTATACTTCTAATATAACTACAGCATGGCTCTACTTGTTGACTGGATTAGAAAATGTGGGTGTCCTAGGTGTAGTTCCGTCATAGTTTAACTTACTTAACTGGGAGAACCCAGTATGCCAGATTTGATGAATATGTCAGTCAAGATCGTTCTTGCTCATATGATATCCCACGTATAAATCTTTAATAATTCAGGCAATCACACAAATTTCATAATATAAAATCTACTCACAGTAAAACAGTAAAAACATACTCTAACCGCACAAACACTTATGTGCGCACACATGCATACACACACACACACACACACACACACACACACACGACACAGGGCGCGCGCGCACGTAATTTTAGAAACACGTATCTATTTATATTTTTTTTATGTTTTTGTTCAACAAAAGCTTTTTTGAATTTAGGAACGAACTAGCTGCTGTTAATCAGGTTAACCTATAATAGGAGCTAAGGTCACATTGGTATGTATAAATTCGTTTTTGTTGCAATAAAGATTTTTCAATTTCAAAGCTATAAGTATTAACTGTATACTGAGTGGTAGTAAGAGAAGAGGATTCAATACTACATTTATGAAGGTGTTATGATAATCGAGCTATTTCTAGAGATGCTTTCTACTCCACAGTGCCTCTCTCAATTCCTTAGCGACCAAAAATAACCGCGGCGATATTCCCTCAAATTCCATGAAGTCAAATTTGACCGCACCTACCCACAGCACTTCAAAAAAATTAAAGCTCATATTTAGAGACTTTTCTTTTCTCTCTTTTCTAGACTCTTTTCTTCTTTTCTACTTTTTCGAAGAAGTTTGGTATTATAGAATCTATACGAAATTTTCTATCCTGTGGTCTAAACAAAAGCCAATTACTCTGTGTTTTATTTTTATTCTACTGTCAATTTACGACGTTTGCCTACTATACGAATATGGCGCAATTTTACGGTAGATTAAAAATAAAAATCGATAGAGTAACTGATTTGTTTAGATCACAGGATAAAGAATTTTGTGTAGATTCTATAATGCTAAACTTCTTTATAGAAAAGTAGTCTATAAACATAACTTTTTTTTGGTTTAAATAGCTGTTTTTATGGTTTAAAATGTCGTAAATTTACAGTGAAATAAAAATAAAAATACATAGAGTAGCTGACGTCTGTTTTGACCACTGGATAGAGAATTTTGTATAGATTCTATAATGCCAAACTTTTTCATTGAAAAATAGTCGTAGATTTAAAGTGCCGTGGATGGGTGCGGTCGCATTCGACCGCTCGGGACAGACTTGACGGACGCATGCATAGATTTATTATATTTTAGAGATTTAAACAGATATAAGCAAATTTTAACATCTTTTTAAACCACAAGAAAACAAACAAAATTTTTGTGAAGCCCTGATGATGCACTTGAAATTTTTTTTCAAAGTAGGTACGCAATGAGCTGTTATATACTACATAAAAACACACACTTCAATGGGTACGCAATACGAAGCGAAATGCCAATGTCGAAATGCTTATTTGGAAACTTTGCTTCACCCGATTTCATGTCTGAAGTTTAAAATTGCTAATGCCAAAGAATCCAAACAGAAAACTCGTTGGTCTCAGACAACTAAACGAAAGCTTTCAAGATTATTGATAAGTAATTTTTGTAGTATAGAATAAGCCATTGTAAGTTATTGCACGTGGCCTGTCATTGAAGATTTTTTTTCTATAGGATTAAGAGCGACATCTCATCTACCTTCGAGATACAAATATGTAGATGTGTTGTTACCACGAGGACTTAGAATGTCTCGTTACCAGTAAAAACGGTCTCCGTTTCTGGTCACTAACCTAACGAAACAAAGTAGCATTATGTTATTATTTCACGCTGATATTCTGTGAGATCGCGGTTTTTTCCATTTCGAGCTGATCATATTATGCTGCAGCCATAATGTGATACAACGTAGCTCTACAACGTAAACGTGGCTCTACCACATAAACGTGGATGATGATAATACGCTGTAGTGGAATCACTTACGCCGCAACCCAAGACAATAATTTGTTTGGAATAACTCTTTGACCATTTACATTAGAGATTACATTAGAGAAATATAAATTATACATTTGATTATTTCAAATCATTTGAAAAAAAGTTCTGTTGGAATGAATTTCCTATTCATGAAAACCAAGTTTGTAATTGAAATTGAAATTCAGTTGAAAGGAGAGCGCTTGCAACAGAGTAAACATTGTATTTTATTTTATCGAAATCTGTTCTATGAAGTTCATCTTTGTATTATCTTATAGTCTTTACACAGAAAACTACTTTTCTTTTATAAAAAAATATGTAATTATAATAATAAAGTATTCTTCTTTTGCTTAAACTTACCAAAAATTCACTGCTGAACATAGGCCTCACCGAACTGCTGCTGTTTATATTCTGTTTCAATTTCTTCTGTGGCTTCTTGCGATACCTACGGGACAATATGGGGTAGTTGAAGTCCTTACGTACGCCGTCGCTACACGTTCGAGAATAATAGGATATGTGTATTCCTGTCAGTACTGCGTCCACAGACACCTGCCACAAACTTTAAACAAATAAGGCCACAGATGTGTTATCACCTCGGCGAATGGAATGTCTCTCAGCCTGTACCTTACCTAGACGGAGTCCTAGGCAGTAGAAGTCCTACCTAATAAAAGGTCTGTGATCGCCAACGCGAAGTACGCGTCGAGACGTGCCTTGCACTGTCCAACCGTCAGTAAAGTATACGCACACAAACGAAGGAATTTTGAGCCGCATTGTTACCTGCGACGAAAAACTGATTCTGTTTGACAATCGCAAGTGCTTAGCAAGTTGGGTCGATCTCGGTTCAACACCTAAACAATGCAATTAACGAAAACTTACCCTAGAAAAGTGATGGTCACTGTTGTGGTGTCTAGCGCTGGTGTAATTCATCACAGCTTCTTACCAAACGGGATGAGTATTACTGCAGATCCCGTTAAGAGCGACAAAACTTTGATGAACTGAAGAAGTTGATGGAGAAGCTCGCTCTCCTCTAACCAGCTTTGGTTAATCTCCCGTCCCGGTTGTTGCTGCACGAAAACGCGCGACCTCACACTGCACAACATACGGTCTCAAGTTAGAGGAGCTAGGGTTGGTGAGTCTGCGTCCTTCATCGTTCTAGAAGAAACGGTGGTTTAGTTGACCATTTCTTTTTAAATTAAATCTGCTTTTAGTACGTTCTTTAAGTCTAATTGTAGCTTTTTATCTGATACGAGGTCATGGCTCCCACTGATCAGGTCAAAGTTTCGGTCGGTGCATATCTCCATATGATTTTTTAATATCTCTGATCTTCTTCGTGAACGAGAATCTACCGGAACATTTTCTCGATGTCAGCGGTTTAAGCATATTGGTACTCGATAATTAGTGATAACAGCTTCTGTTATAGGTTGGGACCCCCGTACATAACGTCATTCAGGCTTAAGCCACTCGAAATTTTTGACACTCCGAAAAAATTACTCGAAGTGAAGTAGCTGTTGACTCCGGTCGTTAAACGCAATGATGAGGTAAATACAGACAGTAAGCAGGTTGCGTGTTTCATGGCGACAGTTTTATATGACCTAATTCCTAGTACTTGTGGATAAACGATTAATATTCTTGTTTAATATCTTTTCGGTAAGAAAATCTTTTTCCTAACTGTATAAACTGAGCTATTTCTCTTCATTTTGATTCTCCCTATTTTTGATATAGGCATTCTGAGTATGTGTCTATCGTCTTCTTGTCTTGTTGTAGTGTTTTTCAAATACCCAGGCATTGAGCGTCTTCTTGGGACACATTGTTGGTAAATGATTTAAAATAATGTGGCTTCTTTTTATGAAATCTTGTTTCAGGCTGAGAAGATTTTGGTACGGAGTCTTGTTTGCGTCGAGATGATTCGAGTGACGTAAATTTATTTTCCAAAACATTTAAAAGATCTGCTAAAGTCGGTAAATTCATAGGATTCTCTAGGGATTCGATTAAATTCGTGTGAGTCTCAGCCTCTAGTTTTTGAGATAACGTACGTAACTCTAAAGGATCCCATGAACTTACGTCTATGCCTAGGTTTTATATGGCATTTAGGCTTTCGTTTAAGCTGTCATAAATTTGCTATGTGCGGCCGAATATTGTTGTGCAATAGGTAAATTTAAAAAAATGTTGATAAGAGACACAAAAATTTATTTGTTTTTATTGTATCGATGATTCAACAAAACTTGATAATTGTCCGTACTGACATTCAGCTGTACACCCCAAGTTCACTTTTTAAAAACTGCATTTTCTGGGCGTTTGACAAGGTTCAATTGGTACGAACTGCTTCGCAAAACAAATCCTTGAATGATACCCACTGATGATAATTGCCAGTGAACGTAGGTATGCGCATCTGGGGAGTGGACTTTACTCGGTGACTTTCAGATCACATTTTTGTATTGGTATCTTTCGTGACTTGTTAAAATTATTGTTCATAAAAGCTTAAGGTTTCTTCATACGCTACGTTGAGGCCACTCAATTCGCTTGTCGGCTCCCAGGCATCGATAACTCACCAACGATACTGGAGAGTACGTTATAAATCTTGATACTAATTCTACGTTCGTTGAAATGCTTTAAGGTTGCTGTTCTGTTTTTTTCAACATTTCTTCTGTTTTGCTCGATCATTTGTTTAAGAGACAAATGTCGGTGGCTTTAACAGTGGTATTTCAGGTTTATCTTCTGTCAAAGGCGGTGTTGTTGATGTAGGCCGCTTGTGTCGACTGGGAGAAAAATAAACTAAAAAAAATTGGCGAGCGCGTGTACATCCGCGGGGAGTGAGACATAGGTGTCACCTCGTATGATGTTGTAGTTGTAGTTAAGCGCGGGATCATGTACTCTGCGGTGCAACACCGATGTTGCAAATATACCTTTACACTACTATAAAAATCGCGATAAATGCCAAAGCCCCCGTATGCACACGTACTTATTTAATATAGAAAAACAAGAAGTACATTAGGTAAGTAACAATCTCTTATATGCATTTATTTTATATATTATATTAAAAAAAATTTATAGCCTATATACGTCCCACTCCTGGGCACAGGCCTCCCCTCATTTCGGAGAGGGTTTTAGGGCAAGGAAGCGTTCGCCGCGCAGCCCCAATGTGTGTTGGCGAACTTCACATATTTTCGAAATATTTTTTCCTTATTCCTCAAACATGCAGGTTTCCTCAAGAAGTTTTCCTTCGTCGGCGAGAACGTGGTAAATCAGCACTTATAATTGCAATTAACTATTTCATTGGTGCCGGCGGGGATCGAACCCGGGTTACTCGCGTTCTGTGAATCCGGATGTGATAATGATTATAACTAGAGAGCTTAGAAGGACTAGAAATAAGATTTGAAATTTGCCACACCGTACGTCGAATGAATCAGAAGATGTATGTTATCAGAAAACAAAGTTTGTGCGTAAATCTTGCCCGGTGAGGGTTACATCGGCTTGGTTTAAGAGGAAATATATGTTAAGTTTCGTGCGTCGTGCAAGGATATAAACAAAACATTTTTTTTCGAGATTAATTTGTCACAAATTTTGTTTGCGTAATAATTTCAACAGGCCGTATATTCTTACACGTGATTGTTCCCGTGGGCGTCATACGTCATACTCAGCGTCATATAGCGAGTGTCAAAGGTGCGAGAGTTATAAAAAAAATGAAAATGAAACTTCTGATATGTGAAGACCTGATCCTGTTCTCTGAGTATTTTCGCTGTTTAACAAAATATAGGCAGTTGAATGATTAGCCTAAAAGAATCAAGTCATAATATATACATTGTTATATTTTTTTCTATTATTTTTCGAATTTTATGCAAGTTAACATCGAGGTCAGCAAGAAAAATTTAAAGGAATCGTTAAAGTAGAGTTAGAAACCATTTTCCATTTAATAATCTATTTTAAAATATGATAACTAGTAATTTTACACGAGAACAGTGTATGGGAGGGTAATATTTTAACTTGCTGACAGTTATCGGTTATATGGTTCTCGGTTTCCACTGCCAATGGTTTTGCATTTTTACATTCGAATTTTCAACGCATCCGACTACAATAGATACTACGCGATGTTTTTTGTCGTTTAAGAAAAGTATGATGTAATTTTGAGAACACAAAGTCTAACTACATCTTTTTTGGCTGCAATATATAAACCAAATTAATAGTATACCAAGAGCACGGCAAAGTAAGTATGATATTCTTTGATCATTTGTACAATTTACGTTTCTGTCTGTGATATTGAAATACTCGTAATTGCCTTGTATTGAACTCGGGGTCTCATTTGAATGCATTTTTTTTATTAATATAAAGATACATAAAACATATTACAGAAATAGTTACCGTATAACACCATTAAACCGCAAAGGGTTTGTATTGGTCCTACGACACGAAAAACCATTTACAAAATTTTTATCTGTCTGTGTATTATTCGGAATAGTTGAATCGATGGTAATGAAATTTTACGAACAGTTAGAGAACAAAGACAAGATCTTGGCTATAAAAATCTTGAAGATTTAATAGAAGAAAAAAAAAACTAAAAATTGATAAAGAATAATCGTCTATGATCGACTTGAAACCGAAATCCTTAGCTTAGGCCTAACGTGGTAGAACCATGTTGCAGCCGTATTAGGTTGTATCACGAATGGATCGGCTCGACCGGGGATGGAACACGCGTTTACAGAATGCTAGCCTAAAATAGCTAGTTAATGTTGCTGTGTATCGTATGGTGACCGTAGAGGACCGGAGACCCTTTTTACTAGCAACTAGGCATTCCATCTTAGTTCTAAAGAGTGATAACACATTGATTCTTAATTAGATCTTAATGTAAATAAATGTAGATATCCATGGGCCATAGTATCCACTTACTATGAGGTGAATTATGTATTCGTTTGTCACCTTTTTCCACCACACATTTTTCTATAAAAAATTAATGAAGCATAGGCGAAGCCAGGGTAAGAGGAATCAGGGTATGAGTACCGAAAACTATTCCACCTCAATTTTTAATGCGATTGTCTTCAAATTGTCTTGCTGCTGATATAAGTGCATGTTGCCATGGGGCAACTCGGTGCCATGTTGTTTAAACCGATTTTTTTTTTCAATTGGAAGAAATAGTTATTTTCAAACGGGACATTTTTATCTTTGATAACATACGATGAAAAAGATCTCATGATTTTTTACAATAAGGTAAATATTTTTACAGTTACGAATATATAAATGTCTGAAAATCTCAAATTCGGATAATTTTGACCCATTGAAAACGCATAAAGAAAAAGAATAAATTATAAAAGTTATATTTTTTTCTTGATTGCGATTAAGATAATATTTTCGTAGATATAAAAATCCCAATTTCGGATACATTTGACCAATTAAAACTACATAAAGAAAATTATCGTACCACATAAGAAAATTGAGGTGGAACAGTTTTCGGTACTCATGCGTCGATTCCTCCTGCACTAAGTAATCATATGGCTGCATATTATACTAATAATGTGACAATGGAGCAAATGTCCTAAATAAGTAGTTTTCGTGATACTATTATTTGCAAAATAGAGAAAGTTCTTTTATTCGTGAGAACTTATTAGACGTAGTAGAGCCACGCTGCAACTATATTATAGTTGTAGCATGAATGGGTCGGCTCGACCGGGGAAGGACCACGCTCTCACAGTACACCAGCGTAAATAGAGACCCTTATTTACTGGAAACGAGGCATTCCATCTTAGTCCTCACGTCTGACAACGTATCTACGTTTTGATTCGTAATTGAGGGTAGATGTAGATGTCTAATAGCTACAGCAACCACATACAGGTGGACTGTGTGCTCGTTTGTCACCCCATCCTATAAAAAAAACCTGGCGAAAATTCGCTCACAGCACTGTAGCTCAGTTGGCCTGATTTCGCGCTATGACAAAAAAATTATAATTTATTTATTTTCTCGTTACAAAATTACAAATGTCTTGACCACAGAAATCGTAATAATTTGTCTTATTATTACGATTTCTGTGGTCTTGACAGATCGCGAGCCCTGAGGCGGATGAAGCTATAAAAACCAAAACGACTAATAGTATATATTTGACACTAAAGGTTGAACTGTGCAAAATTGACGCTTACTAATGGAGGATGTATTCAGAAACTAAAGAAGAACTTATTTTCAAAACTGAACAAACTGAAACGGAAAAACTTTTCTATTCGAGGAACCTCAAAAATACAACTTTCGAAATATTCGACAAGTACACAGCTTTTCGCGTGTATGCCGAATATGAAAAATGAATATCCAAAAACATTTTTCACTACACCGTATTCGTTAAGAGCTATTATAACAAAAATGGCTGTGGATCGCTGATGATTTATTGTGACTATATAAACACTTTAAAGCTTCAAAAATGTTTTGAACTTTTAGCAATAGCTTGATATTGTGTATTTTAATTTAAATGAGGATTGGGAACATTTGAAGATGGAGGGAAGACGATCTGTTAACTGAGGTTGGTCAAGAAAATGTTTGAGCAGTTTAAAAACTTATTCGAAAGAACCAAAGATTTAAATATGAAGGGCTTACGTGGGGACCGGGAGTCAGATCAGGAGCAAAGCTAACCCTAATTTACGACCAACATTCTCTTCTTAAGCATTTTGTCTTCTGTTGTTCTGCTTCCACTCGCCAGTCCCAGTATTTTATTTTTCGTAAAAAAGACAGTTATAACGCCATCTATCGGCAGCCATAACATTGTTCTGTCGTTCTCTATTGTCGCCTTTATGAAACCTACGGGATCAAATGGGGTGACAGCTGATGGTTTTGTTACACCGTCACCACGCGGCTCAACATATCCTTACCGTTACAGATTATTAAACTCCACTGTTGGATATAATTAATATACCACACAGACTGCGTCATAGTGGGATATATGCAATAGTTGCCGCGCTTGGCAAGTGGGTTGGCAACTGCAGTTTTCTATTTTTAGTGTCGTTATTACGAAGACGCTGCTCCACATCTTCTTATTTGTTTCCCTCTGTCGCTTCTTACGACCTCTAACGACCTCAATATATTATATTTAACTAAATAGAAAACATTATTTGTTAATAGGATTTGGTTTGAAAACGCCATTTATGCCACACCCCGCGTACTATTTATATTCATAATTAAAACAGGGTATCCATCCGCTAGATGGCGCATGTTGGCATTATAATATGTCTCGCTCGTTCCGTTTTATTTTTTCCGTTCATTTATTTTTTATTTCCCAACAAATATTGCTTTATTTCCATTTCATCTGTTCCTGTCTGCTTTATTGAGATGATAATATGTTACAATAAAACTGTCAATTTGTCACCCCAATTGAAAATGCTGTCGCGAATCCAAACTATTTAGTGCTACATTAGCTTCGTTTTTTATGTCAGTTGGACTGTGTTATGTAAGAAAGAATTAAGCGACGAAATCGAAAAAAACTTTTGAATGCAGATCGACTACATGTATCATAAAAAACGCGCAATTTTTTATCCGTTCGCGAATTAAGCACCAGCTTCTGGCTTATATTCTTATTTTTCGCGGGTTTTTGGGTATATGACGGGTGGGGCGGCGGCGGGTGGTCTCATTGCGCATCTAACGTAATTACGAAAGGATATTTTGTTTATTTATCCATAATTTTTGTTGTTTATAAGTGAATTTATTGAAAAATAATGTTAAAATGGATAGATTTAATAAGAATACGCGTGGTTACCATTTCATTGCTTCATAAAAAGCAGTGATGCAACGCAAAATAATTCTACCGGTATGTATCGTATACCTACTTACTACTTGTTTATTACTTTTACTAGATTATGTTATCCAGTAATTTCGTTCACATATTAATCTATACCTATCCTAAAGATAAATAGCTATTTGCATATTTAACTAGATACCTACTAATATTAATAGGTATAAAATGACATAAATCATAACGCGCTTTTTGACGTGACTAAATAAAATTCTTTATGAAATCCAACTCAACATTACATTAAGTAGTGAAATACACTCATCACAGGGGATGCTTGAATTGTATTTTAGCCGAATAGATAACTTAATCACAATATTAACATAATTATATTGTTTTGAGGACACTGCTCAGGTTTACGACATAACCCAGGCACTGAACAAATACACCCAGCTACATGATGAGGTATTTATCTGTTAAATATTTTTCTACGTTTTCAAATCTCGCATGTTAGTGATTTGCGGGTTTGGTGTTAGTATGTAAGGTTTTGCCTAGCACGTGGAGAGTGTGATTGTGTGATTTGTACCAATTTACAAACAGATGAGGTTCTTTGTTCGATGCGTATATGTGTAGAAACTTAGCTGATTTAGGTGATTATTTTTGTATACGAAAAGGCTTGCCTTGCCTCTTTACTCGTTAAATTAAAAGTATGTGCTTGCTATTGAATAGCGCATTATGATAAATTATATATTTGTGTACTATAATATACGTTTAACCAACAGTAGATAGTTCGCTCAATATGATAATTTCTTGTCTTATATTTTAGATAACCCATGTATCTAAGGCTAACCAATACAATGTTTTACATGAAGGTGAGTTGTTTGAAGCTAATGAACAAAGAGTATTACTAGATATATCTAACTCCCTAAATCTTGTTTATACAACAACAGAACAACGAAAATAATAATATACTTAAGTGTCTGTACCGAAGTAGATGATGCTTACCAAAATTTAATTCAGATGGAAAATTATGACTTAGGATATTAGGCAAGGTATTTAGATTCCGTAGAATTCAATACTACAGCAAATTCAAACCATAAGTTACAACAAAAACCACAAAAAAAAGTTGCAACATTGAATGTTCTCAGCAACAAAATGCAGATCGTACAAACACCGATTTGTCTATATCAACAGTCAATCTGTGTGACGATAGCCCAAGTATACTAGGTAATAACATGACTACGTCTGAAGTTAGTACATCTGAACAACATCTGAAGAAAATACACTTATGACTATATCAGCAATATCAACTGCCAATTATCGTTAAGGCGATCTACGGAACCCGATGATATCTGCACCAATAATAAATAAAAATAGAACAGGCCGACCAAAGAAGGGCAGAAAAAGGATATATCCTGATCAAACCCGTGAAATTTGTAAAAATTTATGTGAAATTAACAATCAATACATAAATCAAAAGGGAGAAGTCGTCAATCAACGAAAGTTTATCGATGTTCCCTGTAATGATGGTTATAATGAAAAAATATCAGTAAGAGAGCGTCAAGAAGAAAAATTTTGGGAGTTATGTTTTGAAGGAAAGTGCTTGTATATATCTCCCAACGTAAAAGTGACATCAATAAAAAGGAAAAGAAACAAGAATTCAAATAAAAGAAATAACACACGTGTCTATTCTTTAAAAAACATAGTTGTTTATGCCTGTGTATTTTGTGTATTATATATTGACAGATACTTGAAAAAATGCACAAATTCAGAAAAAACTGAAGACTAAAGGGGAAAGATATCCAGGAAAACTCGTAAGATGACTCAGGATGTTGGACAAAGTGTTATTGAACATATTGATAAATTCCCAAAATATTTAAATTGAGCTCGAACACAATTGACATATTTTTGTTACATCGAAACTATTGTAGAAGGTAAGTATTATATTCCTTCAGTGGCCCGAATCCCAAAGTGGTCGAACTGCGGAGATAAAATTAATACAACTTTTAGTTTAATCTGTGGTTGTATGAGTGTTCTAAGTGGGGAAAGAGTTAATTGTCCTGTATTTGAAGTCTTTTCATACTCTCGGTTATTTAACAGAAAATGCAAATTTATTTAGAAGTAAAGAGCAATGATTCTGATTCAAAGATGTTTCTTTCACTAAAAGTTCTACAATACTACAGAAATCACTGTATTTAGATTTCAATTTTTGCGTTTGAAGCGAGACGAGCTAGCAACTAAAATTTAATGACAAAACAGTTAACAGTTAATTCAAATACACCGGTTAACCATAGATGGCTACAGATACGTTTTCATCCTTGAAAAATGATGGAATGCCTCACACCATATGCTACTCTTGTGGCGGTTGAGAATATCCACTACCCCATATCTTCCCGTGGGTGTCGTAAGAGGCGACAGAGGGAGAGAGACAGGAG
>DWHP01005029.1:0-12181 GCA_018247895.1 Parnassius honrathi
TTCACCTTTGTTATTTATTAGTGAGGATCTTTAAGTGGCTTACTGTTGTTATTAATACTATCTGTCCTAATTATGATGGCTGTTGGTCTTCCAAATAAAAAAAAAAATAAAAAAATTAACAATGTGCTTTCTTACATACTATACAATTAAGGCAAACGCTCATGAATCTACAGATTTTTATTAGCTTGCAAAGTGGCAGCAAACAGGGTAGCAGTTCACCTCCTGGTAAAACAGTAGTGCATGGATATCTATAACCAACTTCAAGTAAAGTTGGCTTAAAATGCGTTTTCAGAGAGAGAGAGAACAAAGAGCACATACGCATTATGCGATTACACGCATAATGCGTCAACTGCAAACCAATCGATCGGTCGGAGCTGTGACCCAAGTACCGGATGGGTGCACGGTTGCTATTCGCACTGTGTGTTTTGCTTACGGCTACCCTCGTTAAGTTAGGTTGTGTGCACACATATGTGTAGTTACAAATATTGATTAATACCCAATATTTCTGGTTTTACATAGTACATTTTTTGATTGCAGTCAATTGAACGGTTGTCCATCCCGAAATGCGAATGTGTCGTTAGGTAGAAAATACCCCCAGATTGTAAATATACTGACTGACTCTCCATATCCATTAAATCGCAACAAACCAATGGCCAGTTAACAGTATGCACTGATATCTGGTGAATATCTAGTCAGAAAAGTACTTCTTTCACCATATATGTAACTAAAACAAAATACATTTATAATATTTATAAATGATTTGAAGTTCATATATATGTTACCTGCGATTGTGGCGAAACAGGTGCGGCAACATCGTGAGAGTTTAGCGCACGACTTGTGATACCATGAAGTAGCTGCACCACATCACCATGTCGGATTGCGTCCGGAGGATTCGTCACTGCCAAGGATGCTTGATCAGGGCGTTTCACAATCCACCAATTATTAACGTCTTTAAAACTGTAGCATGTTACTTGTTGCTGATGGGATGAGCCTCTACCATCCGTATATCGTACAGGATATACATGTGCATGGGAGTGCAACCAACATGTCCGACCATGTGAATGCCTACAAATGATTCAAAATATACTGTTCAATACTTTCGATTACCTAAAAAAATATTGATAAGTTTTTCTCCCCTTAAGTAAATATATTTCTCCTTAATTGTAACCTAACAACTAGGCCGCTAAACATCTTCATATGCAAAAATTTTAAAGACTGGAGAAGGTTAACTTTACCATTCTAATAAATTCGTTTTCCACGTTATATCTTTAGTTAAATAGTTAAAGTTATAACCTATATACGTTCCACTACTGGGCACAGCCCTCCACCTTCGTTTCTGAGTTTTAGCAAGGAAATGTCCGCCGCGCTGCCTCAATGCGTGTTGGCGAACATGTTTTCTTTCACCGCCGAACTTGTGGTAAATCAGTACTTAAAATCGCAGTTCTAAATCCTTAGTTAATAAATAAATGAAAATAAAAAATATTCCTTTCTAAAATTATAATAAATATTAGAAACGAATATGTAATTTTGGTGACAATTACGTGCTAGTGTAGGTGTAGTAGGCGTGGCTTCTCAATCGTGAATGAGTTTTGTTTAGTCACTGCCTACTTTATTATTTATAGATTTTTGCGTACGTACGTAGATATTCAGAAATAGCAATTAAAACAAAAAAACTATTACGATAATAAATAACTCAGCAGAAGTAAAAAAGGTAGACACAGCGCGGCCTTTGTTATTGTAAAAACCACAAAATTGAACACCTTTAAGTAAATATACATGCATCCACAACCACGCTCATTTTTCTGAACACCTCCCGAGACGACGTGTAGTAAGTTTGCTGTGTAATTAAAAAGTGCATAAATAATACTAAGTGAACAAAAAGTCTGAAGGAATATAAAAATAATTTATTTTTCTCTCCACATTAAATTAACAATATCGAATTTTGACAAAAAAAGGCACAAATTAATGTGAGAGACTGATGCCTAAACTAGGCGACGAACCTGTATTTCAGGTCATCAGGTCTCCCTACCTGTTAACAAATACAAAAGTATGTTATCTTAGAATACGTATTTTAACAATAATGATACGTTATAATCCATTTACCTGTGCTCGATATTATTAGTAAACATCACTAAATTTATCTTGATGCAACGTGCGCGCACGCGTGCGTGTGTATCTCTGCGTGTGTATGTGTATGTGTGTGTGTGTGTGTGTGCGCGTAAGTGCGTGCGTGCGTGCGTGTGTGTGTGTGTGATTGAACACATTTGAAGTAAGAAGATCTTCCGTATATTCATAGGCCCTCTTCAGTAACCATTCTTGGATACATTTCTTAGCTTTTATTTTAGATAGGGCATGGATATTAAGTTCCTTGTTAACTTTATTATACAGGTATACGCCAAGATAGCAAAAAAATCTCCTAGAAAAGTAGGTACAATGGTCATAATGAGACACACCCGGTCTTTGCGTTTCGTGTGCTGTGAATTATTTTGGTCATATTTTAATTGTGCATGATTTTTTAGTACTGTGTATATAATAAACAGTTGCCGGACTGTAAGAACTTTGGAAATTTTATAAAGTTGACTGGTTGGGAATTTAAATGGAAGAGAGTTACTTACTTTAAGATTAACCTTTGTGATCTTTCGAGTGGCAGAGGAGATGATTTGGTAGCCCCACCCCAGCATGTGATACAAATATATTATTAAAGATTGGCATAGAGCAAAATAGACGGATTTAATAGTGTTAGAGTCTACTACGCAACGGAGTTTTTTTTAAAGATATATGCTAATTTCCGTATCCTATTTGAAATTGAATAAAAATGCTCATGAAAAGTTAGCTTATCATTCAACAAAATACCAAGGTATTTAATTGAATTCACTTTTTGCAAAGGTGTGCATGAACATGTTAGACGATAAGGAAAATTGCAAGAATGAGCAGTAATAACATGGTCTGTGCAGGTTGCATATTTATTATTATGTTTGGAGAAGGACAAGTTACTTTGTTTACTCCACGTTGAGGATTAACACACTATCGCGTAGCCATTTGGACACTCTGTTTAAGCCAATCTGAGCGAAGTTAAACACATCTGGCCATGAATCACCAGTAAATAGCAGTGCTGTGTCATCAGCAAACGTAACTATTTTTCCGTTCACTAGTTTCAGTTTGCAGAGGTCATTAATGTAAAGAAGAAATAAGGTAGGGCCAAGAATACTTCCTTGGGGAACACCAAAGCAGATGGGAAGCTCATCACTAACATGTTTTTCAATTTTTACCAACTGTGTTCTATCTGTAAGATAATCTCTGAAAAGCTGCAGCGGTACACCCCTTATACCAAGCTTCTCCATTTTATGCAACAATATGGGAACAGAGACCGTGTCAAAAGCTTTAGCCAAGTCTAAAAATATTCCTATTGTTTTCTTTTTTTTCTCAAGGCTAAGTACGATAAACTCAATCAGTTCATGAACCGCATCAGCTGTAGATTTACCAGAACGAAAACCAAATTGATTTGGCGAAAGTATGGAATTTTTATCAAGAAAATTTTTCAACCTATTATTCATTACGCGTTCTAGTATTTTAGATAGTGACGGCAATATAGATATTGGTCTATAGTTGCTTACACAGTCCCGGTCTCCATTTTTGTAAACAGGATGAATGAGGGATTTTTTAAAAGCTGTTGGGAATATGCCATATATAAAACTAGAGGTAAGTTGCCACCAGGTAGCTTATTTATAAACCAATAGTTTTTTTTTTCCAGATAATCATTTAAACTGTCTTTTCGATATCAAATATGTTTTCTTTGTATCGTAAAAAGTATATTCTAGTTTCATTTTTAAAACGAAGCCCCGCATGTCGAGCATTGTCAATGGCTGGACTAACTTCTTTCTCTCATTATTTGGATACGTTTAAGACACCCTTCATTTGCATATTCTGGACTAAATATTTATTTCCATCATTTTCTCAAGGACTATACGAATCTTTTTACATTTCTCACAGTTAACAATTAACATTATACTTACGAGACAAAATCGGATTTTTTTTTTGGTTGTCAACACAAGAATACACAAAAGCGGGTAGAGTTTCAAAAACATTTAAAGATTTCTTTATCTTCAACATTAGCCCGCAAATATCGATTTCTGGACATGGGATTTTCCCCGTAGACTCATACCTTCGAATCTGCTCTCCGACGCCGCGCCGCTCTGAATCTTCAAGTCTGACGTAAATGAGGTGATTATATTCCCGATCATATCTATTGAAAGTTGTGTGCTCCTTCGGGGCTTTCGTACAGTACGCTTCGTGTAGACGAAGTGAAATGACTGTATAGCCCAAACATTTATTTTATATTAATTGTATAGCACACAGATAGTTAAGCTAATGAATATTATTCACGACATCTGCATGTATTACATTGTTACAAAGCATCGATAGATAACATCAAATTTTACGTAATTTCCCAGCACTTACAATCCCATGTAATAAAAGCCTTGGCAACAGATATTAACTCGGTGACCGCTATCTAGATCAGATTTTACCGACGCTCATTATTTAATAAAAATGTTTTAAGGACCGCCATTAGCTTGATTAAGACATTAAGAGCTATAATGCTTTACATTGTTTTCTGGCCATAACTCAGCCAACACAAACACATAAACTGTTTCTTTTTATGCGATTACCGCACCTATAATCCTCGATACTTATCACTCCATTATCGGAACGCAAGCCTGTTGCTAAATAAGCTTTTGTATTGTAATGTTCAGTATCTTTGAAGTTCGACATAAGCGCATTAAGGGAGATAAGAGATAAGGCGTTCGAATCGCGATTCCTTTTCCTTTTTGGCACTTAAAGGCATTAAGAATGTCGACTGTTGTTTAAAGGAAATAATACGCCACATTAACTGCAATTTCTTTATCTTCTAGTTCACCATCAGCCCGTAAAGACCGTTTCTGGGTATGGCTGTATTATGTTTATACAAAACAAGCAAAACTGACCAAACCCCGTGAGACAATCAGTGGTCTCATACAGTGGACTTTGCCATAGTTGCCAAGCTTGGTAGGCGGGTTCGCGAGTTGTCATCAGGAAGATGCAGCTGCTCATCTCCTGTTTCAGTTTCCCCCATCACCTCTTACAACGACCACAGTATGATATGGGGTATTGGATTTTCTTACACCTTAACTGCACAAAAAAGAAATTTGAAAGAATTTTCTTTACGTAAACATTCTGAAGTTTAGAGATACAATGTACATTAACGTCTCTTAAACATATATTTACATAACCTTGTAAAGCAAATTTTAAATAGCGTGTACAAACCATACTGAAGTACGTGTTACATCTTGAAATGGATAGAATCTATTTGGAGGTTACATTGAATTAAATTTGTAGTAGCTTATCTGATAAGTAGACACCTAGGCTCGGTAATAATAATAATAACGCATTACGAAACCGGTCCTCTTGTATGTAAATTATTCAGTTAAGCGTAGACCCCGAACGCATATATTATTGTAACTAATTATTTGTCTGCAGAACCTTTGTTGAGCCGGCGCCAATGAGTAAATTATAATTATGACAGAGAAGGTATTTCATTAACAAATAAAATTCGTTCGTGTAAATACTATGTACATTGTATAATTAGTGATTAGTGTAGGGCCACAGCCCTCCGATTCTCCCTTCTCAACTAAATTAATGTACCTACCTATTACATAGTTGATTTAAATCCAGGACAGCAGCTTTTCAACATTTTTCCAGAAAAGTATTTGAATAAATAATGCAAATAAATAAAATAATTTTATAATATTTTAAAACCACTATTACCTGCTTCCATTACTTTTCCAGATCATTGTAGCAATACTTTCGGAAATAGTTTATATTAATAAAAGGAAAATAACATTTTTAAAATGTTACGCACCTTAGAGAATAATTTAATAAATTCCCATTAACCCCATAAAACTAATATCTTTAGTAAAAAAAAAACGACGTCAGAATTTTAACCATACTTCTGAGTTTGCGTAATAGATTTTTTTATAGGATTGGCTGACAAACGAGCACACAGTCCACCTGAAGGTAAGTAAATGCTGTGGCCCATAGACATCTTCATCTGTCCTCGATAACGAATCAAAATGCAGATGCGTTTTTACCCGTGAGGACTAAGATGGAATACCTCGTTTCCAGTAAAAAGGGTCTCCGGTTCTCTACATTCACTATACGAAACACGGCAGCATTAAGCTACCATCTTACGCTGATATTCTGTGAGAGCGTGGTCATTCCCCGGTCGAGCCGAAATTTTTATTCCTAAATTTATGCCTATGACATTTCACTCAGTTTATATTAACTCGCTATCGTGTATGTTCTGGTCCTGGTTCAATAATTCATTTTAAACTAACTTCTCTATGAGCTGAAGAATTGAAATTTTGAACATAGCTCAGAATCGGATGGCAATGTAAGAAAGTGAAAAAAAGAAAACGTAAACATTTTTAATACATAATTTTTTTAAATTGCGCTTGTTTTATTTATCCTCTTGTAAAAAAGCCTCTGTGACAGTCAGACAACAAGGCGGTGCCAATGACAAGTGTTTCGTTTTGCTGGATTTATTCCGTACTCGGATATATAGCGAAGTATTGTCAACCGATGGGTAAGAAAAGTTCTCCAGTAGCACGACCTCGTACTGGTACAAAATCGAGCTCTTCTCTACGACCTGATAAAACATACAGCGAGTCGACAGATAGCTCTGAACCGTGCTTTGCAGGTATCTACGGGAGACCTGTGATCAGCGGTGGACTTTTGATGATTTCTTTTATATAGATTAAACAATTCAATAATTTAAAATAATTAGTTATTGTATTAAGGCCAATTCATAAAATAATTCAATAAATTCAAAATGCCATGCAGCGCCCTAATTCGAAAAGCTCCTCTGGACTGTTACTTCATTAAAATACAACTTTCGATTAGCAAATAATTAAATTTGTAACGGCGGAGTTTTCTGTAAATTTAATCGTTGATCCTTTAATTGTGCCCGTAATTAAATTAAAGTGTCTCGAGGGGAACACTTGTTGAAGTTTTCGTCCCAAGTATCAAGGTGTGACCTGGGATCTGTCAAAATGTTTTGACTCTGAACCCAAAAGTTAGAGAAATCTATAATCTTGTCCGTTTTAATTTAATAACTTCGAAAATCGTTTATCAAAAGGTTTCTTTTGAATATCAGGGCGAGGTCTATATAGTGTGTAAGTTAAATCAAACACATCCTGAGTGACATTCCTTTTCGAATCATTTCACCGTTATGATACACATTTTAGGGTTTTATTGTGTGTTTCGATACAATTGTGATGAAATTAAGTTTTGTTTGGTTGGATTTTTTTTTATTTAGTTTCATGAAGATTAAAATGCATGGACATACCATTCTTGTGCTGTTTCTTTCGTTTCATTGTAATTTAGTATTGGCTTTTCAATGGCAAATCCTTAAACTCTCTGTATGATTTCGAATAAATATTGTTTTATTTTATATTTATAATGAGTTGTTGTAGCTAATATTTCAAAACGTAATTAATATATATTATGGTAACCAAAAAAAATTAAATTGTTGGTGATTGGAATTTGAAACGCTGTTTTTTTTTTTGGTGTTCGGTGGTTAAGACTATTATCACACTAAAGAAACCTGCCTATCTAAAGAATAAAAAAAATATTTTATAGACTAAGTCTACAATTTTTTTTGCTCCGTAAATTCTGATATGAAAAATGATCTTTGTGTGTCCAAAAATGGAATACTTTACAATCATATGTCAGAAACCCTCTTGGAATACATATTGCTAAAATTATATAAATTTATGACGTTATTTTAGAACTAAAATTACATTTTTCGTAGCCGCTTTCAATAAAATTTAAGCGTTTTCGTACTCGAACAAATAAAATGTCACAAGCCGCAAGCACTAACACTGCACTGAAATTATATGGAGTAATAAGTGTCGGGCATTTAAAAGTTTTCCCGCCAACTGCGATAACGCTTGTGTTACTGCTGTATTTCATACGTTTAACTGCTACTGCTAAAAATATTTTCAAACAGACACTGAAAGGCTATTTGAAATACGTACCTTTGTAAATATAATACCACAAACAACCGCGTAGGCAGTGTGATGCGGCCCCCAACGAGTGACGATCTGGTAAGACATGCGGGAAGTCGATGGATTCAGTTGGCTGAAGACCGTGCTTTGTGACATTCCTTGAGGGGATACTTATGTCCAGTACCGGAATTGTGAAGAGCTATAATAAATAAATGAATGAAAACAGCCGCAGATATGAAAAAATGGTCACGTGCGTATTGGAACACTCGTGAAGTAGCGTTCCGTAGCTCAAGTTATCTTTAATACTTTCTTAAGTTTTATTTGAATCGTACCTCATATAATTTAAACAAAAGTATATCGGAAAGATGAAGTGATGTGGTGCTGTATTTATTGATGTAAGTGATAGTCCATGCAATTTTGGGAGGTGGGGAAGTGTTTTATAAACTAAATATGTATTACACCACTTTAAGGAGATGAAGATAGAAGAGAGATAAGAATGAAATGTCCTCCTTCTTACCTTTTCTACATAATTCCTTGGATAGCAGTGGAACTCTAAAATGTGTTAAATAATTTTGATTAATTTTTAATCTAGATAGAGATTTTATTTTAGTGTTGAATTCGCTGCAAATGTTAGACATTTTTGAGAATTATCTGTGATGCATTGCAGCGAAGTAACCATACACTATTAATTTATCAGATATTATAAAGGTTACAAATCAACTTCACTCAGCTTTATTTGTCGGGCACGAGTCCAAACCGCTTATCAGAGAAAGTCGATGAAAAGGCCTCATTCACGATTACAGCAGTGGCGCAGTAGTTTGCATAACATTACTTAAATTTTTTAATATTTTGATCTAAAATAATTTTAATCAAATTATTCTACAACTGAGCATAGGCCTTTTTTCGTTTTTTTAAGGATTTTAGAGCAGGACAGATTCAGCTGCACTGTCATAATGTGTCTGGGCGGACTTTCAGTCAGAAAGTTTTCTTTTTCAGACATGCGGGCTTATTAACGTTGTGTTCCTTCACAGCTGGCGACGTGGTGTAACAGCAAAATTGCAAATAAAATTTTCATTGGTGCCAGCTGCGAACGATCCTAGTGATTCGATGAAATTTTATGGTAAGCGGTTATCGCCTGAGCTTATTCATAATTGAAATAATTTATAGTTGGAAAAAGTGCAAACCTCCATAAAAGATCTCAGAAAGTTCATGGACTGAAATTTATATCTGTTAAGTTATTAATTAATGTTATTAGGGATCAAGCAAAGGATACGTGGAAACTTTTAGTAAGATAGCGCAGTTGATTAGTAAGTACCTACAGACAACCGGACGGAACTGAACGGAACGGAACAAAATTTTATCGCATTATTAAATTTTCTTAAAAATAACTAAGAAAATGTGAATTATAATATTTAGGATTAGATACTGTTTTGCATTGGGAACTTCTATTACGGAAAAGAAAATGCTAACTGCGTAGCTTGCTAATTATGTCGTAACTGGTGACTAATAGGGCCGGCAAGCCGTCCTACGCAGTTTTTCATCTGAATTCATATTCTTTGGAAAAACGTAGTTCGAGTAACTCGCTGCTCATTAGATTTATCAACAAGTTATATCATTTGCTTTTATGAAGCTGTATCATTAGCTTGGGACATAATGAACTTACTAAGATTTTATTTTTATTTAGATTGAATTGTGTACACATATTTTTAAGGTTAAATTATAAATGTTTGAAGAGGAGGCGTAATTTTGTTGACTTCCAAACAGTGGCCCATATTTAGAATGAAATTTGGATAAAAATATTTTGACTTTGATCAACGATAGACACGATAAACCAGAAGACATCGCGTCATGGTTTGTCGACAGTATTTTGCTACCAGTGTACTCACTAGACATGAGAAAAAGTCACTGTGTACAGCAGCCTAAAAACAATAGTGACTTATTACAAATAAAATACGACCCAAAACCACTTATTCTTTCGCGCTGCCACCACAATAGTTTCTTAAGTTACTCCTGTCACTAATTCACGAAAACAAAAGGAATGATGCATAGATACCGGATTCGTTCACCGGCTAATCGACTAGATAAGGTGAAATTATAATACAAAAATAATTACTTTTTAAATTTAACTGGAACTTATAACATAGCCATGTAGTTAGGTTACATGTGTAATAAAAATACAAATAAGATAAAATTACCAAATCGCGTATAGCCCTATTTTTGGACATTCCAACTTTACAAGTTTCATTGTGGCTTTTGTGTAACCGGAAGAACAGTCACGGCGATGGCTTATCGACCTTGCTCATGTCTAGAACTTAAGCACACCTTAACATCCGCTCCGTCTAAGTCACTAACTACAAAGCTAGTATCAGGTACTTCACACAAATATCAGGGCCAGGCTAAAAATGATTTCTCAACTTACTGTTTTAAAGCATTAAGAGCGATATTCGTGCTCGCGTAAGCAAGTGAACGAATGCCAGTGACGCCTCATTTCAGCTTTGTGTTTTTGACAAGTTCACGAGAGCAATTGAAAAGGATCAACTATCAACCCTCATAATAACATGTTGAGTTGAGCGAGTCATGCGACTCACTGGTGCATTTAATTTCAGATTGAAATTTCTGAATAGCTTTCAGCCGACTTCAAAAATGGAGGAGGTCCTCAATTCAACTGTACGAAACTTTTGTTTGTATGTATGTTACTCGGATATGTTCGTCAACTGTTAATCGATTTGATGATTTTTTCATTTTACAGGTTATATTTCACGGGTGGACTGGAAAATAGGATAAAGTTTTAATGATAATATATTTGGGATGCGTATTTAGCAGGGATAGAAGATATGATAAGGATATAGAACGACGAGTGAATGCAGGAAATAGAGTAAATGGGACTCTACATTCTATTGCGGAAAGTCAGAATGTGTCAAAAAATGCACGTATGGCAATTCACAATGCTGTGTTAGTATGGTAGTGAAAGCTGGGTGTGGCAATCTGAATGACGGACGGTGCGCTTTGCAAGATAGTAATATTCCGGTGGTTTAGTCATGTAGAAAGAATGAATGAGGAAAGATTGACAAAGCAAATTGATGATGCAGAAGTGACGGCAGAGTTTGGTAAGGGACGTCCTAGGCGAAAGTTTATCAACCAAATTGGTAATATATTGAAAGTGGGGTACCGGTAACCGACATTATCGATCACTAACTTCTTACCAATCATTGATTCCACAGCTGATTCTAGGTGCTAACTGCTGGTCCCTAATAACGAAATCATTCCTACATACTTTTTTCTTTATCAATTCGTAAGATTTCTCGCCGAGATATGGGCTTTTTCCATTGTATTGTATGGATTGCAGTCGCCCGGGGCAAATATAGTGAAAAATGGCTTCCTCTCCTCATTCTCGAAGTAGGTAGGTAAAGACTATCGTTCCCAATATGCCGCACCCATTAATCTGCCTTTCCTTAGTATTTTATATCAGGTGTTAATGAGATGGTTATACCGCCATCTTCCGGAGGCTATTAGATATTTTAGCATTTCATAGTCGCCTCTTGCGACTCACCATCTTGTTACCGCCAGGCATAATATAATATCCACTTTACATCTGATTGATGAAAAAGTAGAACATTGTAAAATTACATATATAACTAAAACAGTCGTATACCGCAGCGTTACGAACATGTACGCGTAGGGATGTGGAGGAGGCGAGAGGGGAGTGTCAGGATCGTGCCAAATGTAAGTCTGTAGTGTCTGCCTACCCCTCTGGGTGACAGGCGTGAGTGTTTATGTAACTATGTACGTTAATATTTAGATGACATTCGTGCTTGTAATGACGGCTCCGAGGCGCAGTGGTTTACCAATGAATTACAGCGTTGAGTGCCGTGGGTTCGAATCCGCACGGAACAAGTCTTTGTATATCCTACAAATAACTGTTGCTCCGGGTTTGGATGTTTGTCCTCGTGAAATGTATGTATATAAACACCCCCACGGTGCAGAAGAAAATCCTAGTGTCGATGTTACGTTTTTCCTAAAAAATAATTAAAAAAAATAATATTTCTCAGTCCAATGAAGAGCGTCGAAAATAACAATAAAATGTAAAAGCCGATCTACAGTAGCCGTATAAACGTTTGTAAGGCTACTTATAGAACTAA
>DWHP01005030.1:0-12181 GCA_018247895.1 Parnassius honrathi
ATTAAAAAGCGACGTTGCCACGCAGTGCAAACTATTGGTATTGCGACATATCGACAGCGGTGTCTTTTGTCGGCGTCAATAAACACTATAACGAAAACTACCACCGCATGATTTTCGCAATCTTAGCATTCATTCCTTTACTCATTCATTGCAGCTTTTGACATTCATTGACAAAATAAACACTACTAAAAATAAGGTTTTTGTTATAGTTGTCACGCCGGGCAGACGGGATGGCAACAGTATTTTCTATTCTGTGTTCTCAGGATGCTACGAGTACTGTCTTCTCCTTTTTAGGTCTGGTCGTCGCTAACCTCACCCACGGGAAACATAGAAGTCGATTCTGCTATGCCGCTATTACACGTCATAATTAATATAAAAGTGGTAAAAATATTCTATAAACCCACAATTAGTAATCTAATTAGAAAGAAAGAAGAATTTATTTGATACACACATTTAAAAAACTATATCAAAGCAAGGGGCAAATATAAGCATGCTTTAGTCAAAGAAAGCTTACGCATTAACAATTAAAAAGCAGTACATGCACATCATTAATTAATAATGAAACAAAGAAAATTAAAAACACAAAATATTATAATTTAAAAGTAACATCAAATTGTCTCCAACCCAGCATAATGCTGCAAAAGGCAGCGCTAGTTCTCAGTTGGAGCGTTGTGACTTCACTGACAAGTAGGTGTGAGATGTTTCAATTAAAATTTACTATTAGTTACATAGTTATCTATTAATAATTACGGGTTAGAAAGTAGTAATTACAGTCTTTATTCAAGAATTGTTTCTTGGATTATTTAGGGATTTTACTTGCATCGTATAAAAAGGCGAGTGAGAAGCGCAAACTGACTTTTCCTTCACAAAATGCGTCCTCTAATGTCACCCAAAATTGGTATAAAATTTAAAACAAAGTCCGAGATAATATACAATTTCTGACTTCCGCCAAATTTAAAAACTTTATTGTACAAAGATTAAGGAATTTATGGATGATAAAAACCTTTAGGAATGAGGTGATTGCTACAAAGCTATTACCTATTTCTTTTGTGTTGTTAATTATTGTGGAATAATGATTGTAAACTGTTGTCCAACCGACGTTGAAAAACGGAAGAGTTTCTTAATTCAACAGTATTTTTATGTGTGTGACCTCAGAACTGTTTTTAGGTTAACCGATTTTGATGATTCTTATTATTTGAAAGCTGATGCTGCCCATGTGGTTGAGTTATTCTTAATAATGCATATTTCGTTGACTTCGACTACTACCACTAATAAAAATAATAATAATTTATTTGTCTCTCAATTGATAGGTTATACTTATGTATTATATCTATTTTAAATTACAAAATTACATTCCAAAGCAGTTGGTGTTAACGGCCGTAATAGTATAAACCGTGTTACAGCCGTCAGCGACTTCCGCCTGAGTAGTACAATACAAATACAGTAAAAAATGACAGATTATTTCGCTATATAATACACAAGCATGCTAAGTTAAATAAAAAAAAAATTTAATTTAGTTTTGAAGGCTGAATGGGACATAGAAAACATATTTAAGTCCTTAAGACACACATTCTGTGTACTGGTGCTCTTTTACCAATATTGGACCTGGTTTTTGGTATATCAAAAAAGTTTTGATCGTGTGTTTTAAGGTAGTATTCGAAACCTTATCTCGGACAATAACTGTGAACACTTAATCTCACCAACACAGACATTCCTGGAAGGAATGAAATCGAGGATAGATGTAGATGAATAACCACTTAGCATCAAGTGGACTGTGTGCTCGTTAGTCACCTTTATCTTATAAAAAAATCAGCAACAGCGACCTATTAATGCGACCATAGTCCTATAGACGTTACAAGTACCACCGCTAGGGTACATACCTCTAGTTACAGATTGTTGATGCATATTCTTGACTACAGATTAGCCGATCTACTCGTATTATACATTCGATTAGATTCTAACATCATCATCAGTACAGCCTATCTACGTAGAGTCCACTGATGACCATAGGCCTCCCCCATTTATTGCCTCACAGGGAGAATATTTGCCATAGTTGCCACGGTTTGACAACCGCAGTTTTTTATTATACTTTGAGTTGTTAGCAGGCAGATGTTGCTGCCTATATCCTGGTTCTTTTTCCTCTGTGGATGACGGGATATTTTGGGGTAGTGTATATTCCATTATCCATTACATTCATTATCTTTATTATTATTTTTGCATGGTTTGTTAAAATAAATACATAAATCTGTTGTTGGGACATCCTTTTTAGTAAATAAATACCTCTGCCAGGATGTCCCGCTCTTCCGTAGAAAATTTCTTAACAAAATTTTCAAACTTTTTAAACCTAAACTGATCTATCGAAAGTAGTTTTTGGGAGTGCATTTTTAAGTGATTTCATCTTATGAAGCCTCTATTTCCTCATAATTTAAGTTGAAAAAATTAAATTGTAAGTGTTTATAGAATATATTTTTATCAATCTATATATATTGCTTAGTAAACTGATGGCTAGCAAATTTAGTTTATACAATCTCTGTTTCTAGTCCAATGTTTACTCTACTTTCTACTTTACTAGTCTTAGTGTTTATATCTATAGTTCCCGTTTCATGCTTCTATAGTATTAGTTGCAACCTGTATATCTTTCTCACACTTAATAAGTTGTTTAATGTGTATAGCTCTTTTGCAAGGAAACGATAATGTTCACATCTACATAACTACATGCTTTCTAGTTCAAGGAATTTATTTTTTGATGCTCCTCCCCACACCGAAATGCGGTAAGACGGTATTGATTCAACAAGAGATGTATAAACTTGGGTTTGAACATTATTTGTTGCAAAATATCTTAAGGTTTTAAAAATTCAAATAAGTTTTCTAATTCAGCAAGCTAGTGGTTCCAGATGGGAGTACTAAGGTAATCTTTGATCAATAATTATGCCTAAATATTTAGTTGTATTTATTTTATCTATAGTACGACACGTACAATTTACACTCTTGTCGTTACAGTCGTGTATTTCTTGATTTGATATTGTAGATTGAATTTTTTGGAGTAACATCCATTATATCATATAAAAGTCCATTGGTGAACATAGACTTCTCCCATAGATTACCTCATGGGGGGGGGACTCTGCCATAGTTGTCACGCTTGGCAGGAGGATGGCTAAACTATTTTGCATTGTTATCAGAAAGATGCTGTTGCCTATATCCCGTTTCAGTTTCCCTCTGTCACGTCTTACAACACCCACGGGACGATATCGGGTAGTGGATATTCTTACGTCTCTACCTGGTTTAAATAATGTATATTATAGACGGATATATGGATTCCAACATATTATACCCTATATTATCATATGGACGACGTCTTTTTCTCCTTTTCTATCAGCCAGTTAAAGTCAAAGTAAAAGTATAAAGTGGATGTGAGCAACTCCTCTAATAAAGGTGATTTGCCCTAATTGCCACGAGGGTTAGTAGTAGGAGATGTTTTACCGCTTGGTCTCGTTGGTAGTCTGAATAATTTACTTGGCGTAAATATATACTTATTCCGCCATCTGATGAAGCCTCACAACCTACAGACGCCTCTTATGAAATGAGGTAACGGGTTCCCTTCCGCTGTAGCCACGCAGTTAATATTCGTACACATATTTTATTTTTACTGGAAACGAGGCATTCCATCTTAGTCCTCACGGATGACAACGCATCTGCGTTTTGATTCTTAATCGAGGATAAATGTAGATGTCTGTGGGCCACAGCATCCATTTACCATCAGGTGGACTGTGTGCTCGTTTATCATCCTTATTCGATATAAAAAAACATTAATAATGTGCTGTAGACTGTTTTACCTCCAACACTAATACTCTAACACTCTACTAGTACTGTCTAATGATTTCTTATATTTACGCGAACACTACACATTAGGAAACACACGGGGCGTCCCGTGACTATAGGTGTTATGAAGCACCCGAAACGTCGGTAATCAAAAAGGTTGAAATTAAATGCAATAAAATTCGTAAAATTAGTTTCATTTAGTACTCTTCTAATAGTAATAGTACTACAACTGTACGTCTAGTCTTCCACTGTAACTCTCGTGTGGTGAGACCAAATATCTAGTTAAATTTCGGAAAAGCCGTAAAATTTTCCTCTGGTTTGCGGCTCTAATTATCTACGCTCTCTAATTATTTAAATTTAATGGTAAATAAGATTAAAATAATTTCAACAATTTAATACTTTAGAAAACAAATAATGCGGTACATATACGTAAAAATAATTTCTGGAAAAATGGACATGTTTTTTACCTAGATTTAATTAATTTAGCCTGCGTTACCTACATATAAGGTATTGAATAAAACTACTTATACAGATTTTATCGCGTTTAATTAACTTATTTTAAATTTTTACTCCTAAAGTTTCAGGTGCTTTACAGCATCTATGGTCACGGGGATGACTGAGATGTTTGACGTCCACATGTCATAGTTAGCCCGGCTACCTTCAGTTTTCGGATATTAATTTCCTATCCGATCTACGCAGAACGAGCTTACAGTATCTTGAAGTCTTGCAGTAGTATGCTTGGATTTGGGTTTAATTTTGTTAATTATAGGATCCCAAGCAGATGGCAGCACCCATCCATCTTCTCTATCGAAATTAGGATGTTTTTTTAATTTCAATAGCCTCGCGTATCCTTATTAGGAATCGGTGTTCTTTTGCAAGGATTTGTTGTTTACAAAATCTGATGTAATGGTGGGCACCGGAACGTCGGGAATTAAAATAAAAATAAGTTAATCATACGCGATAAAATCCGTATAAGTAGTTTTATTCTACGTGTAGTGTTCACCTTACATTTAAGGTAGTTCATTCAGCTAAAAGGACTTGTTACATTATTGTCCCAGTGAGATGCAACCCTTAACTCCTTCAGAACTCATAGAGCGACGCGACAAGGTCTCCGAGAATCACTCAGTTGACTTCTCAGAACAAACGATTCTCATCTCTATCGACCCCAATTAATGAACGAACGCGACCAGAATCGTTTCAATATCAGCGGACGCAATAAAGAATTGTCATCTCGTTTAAATTCCATTTACCAATTCTAAAAAACCAAGTAAAATCTTTGCCGTTGAATTTTAAACCTAATTGCTCGTGTAGAAAGTTGGAGTTCTTTAGTGATGAGCATTTAAAAAAGTGATGATGCGCTGACAAAATGTTGAATGGGCATTAAAATTAGACATCGCAAATTCAGCTGTAACGTACTTGTTTTAAAATATAATTTTAAATGTTTGTTACGTATATGTTGTTATAGAGTCGTCGTGAACGCGCATCCGTTTGTACCCGCGTCGTGAGGACGGACGCTTTTTGTCGTTTTTAATTATATTTATTGTTCTGTTTATTTATTTATTGTTTTGTATTTTGTACGGTTCTCGCTACCGTGCGTGCATTTCAACGATTCCGAAAGAGATAGCGAGCACATCCAAATTAGGACAGTCGAGGTTTTGAGGAATGCAAATGTAGTTCCTTTGCATACGCACAGAAAAAGTCTCCGACGTGGTTCCGTACAGTCCTAAAAGTCGTTAGAGTTATGCTAATAGAGTGAAACTGATTTTATAATATACAATTAAGCTAATTTAAATCTTTTTATCCTTTCTTACCGGAAACAAGTCCGAACGCGGTGCATCCCTAACGAAAATTGTGCTTAAAACATTTACAAACAAAAGGCCAATTGTATCCAATAAAGTCGATAAGATACAGTGTCTTTCAATGTGGAGACAACGAACATAAATTCAAACTTTTTCTTTATTTTTAATGATCTGCGAACTGAGAAGTTAGTGTTGCCCATAGCATTGTTACGGCTGACAAAACGCATAAGATAACTGTATAAATAAATTAAACTATTTATTGTATTGATAAAAGTTTTGTATCTTTATTTGTGTAAATGTAATATGCCTTTTTAACATGCAAAAAAATCAATAAGCGAAAATGTTGAGTTGAGATACGTCGCTTATTTACGAAATGTCAAGGGTAACAAATATTAAAAAAACCTACGCTGGCTAAGATCCGTTGACAAATTAATTAGTGCGTATTGCCCAGTTTGAAGAATTCTAATTAATTTTAATGAAATTTTCAATACTTCATTTACGATGACTTCGTTTACGATGATGGCAACTTCTATCGGCCAATAGCTAGAAGCTGCTATGTACTTTGAGTATTTCTGAGTACCGTAAGAGTTGGTCATAAGGACTTTTAATAAATATAATTCTTTTATGGTAAAGCCACGCTGTAGCACCTTAGTATCTGTAACACAAATAGATTTTCTCAACCAGCGAAAGACCACGCTCTAACTGAACACCAGAGAACACTAACTGCTTAATGCTGCTATGTTTCGTACGGAAGCATTACATCTTAGACCTCAGGAAATGAAACGTATCTGTGACTCTCAATCGATGTCAGATGTATTTAGGTATGTATGGAGAATGAAACCATGGTATCCTCTTACCGTCCATTGGACTATGTATTCATTTGATTGCTTATTTGCATAAAAATAATGAGAAGCATATGCCCGTTTATAGACCTTAAGTGTTGGAATAAATAAACAAGTACTTAATACGACCATCCAGGTCCTAATTTTGCTCGACCCGATATTTAAACCCTACACCAAATGGCGAACAGACGCGCTTATGACAACTACACGAACAAAGGTATTCGAGAATTTATATAAACTTGCTCTTCAAACTCTGCCTTTCAAGGTAGTTGATTAGTCAGTTGAAAGTTATTTAGAAAAACTTCGAAATATTTTTATTTGATTTTTATTTTTTGAATATCTTTAAAACGGATCGAACGATTAACATAAAATTTTTATCATGTTGAAGTCTCAACGAACACTTTCGAACGCTCATCTTGATCTGAGCTTCTTCTCCTCCGTTGCCAGCTTTACAGACTTTCTGGGCTGGTCTTTGGGGGACTCTTCCTCAGACCGACTGCGTTTTTTCGCCTTTGGAACTGGGGGAGGTACGGGCGGAGGAATTTCGTCCCAGGACTTTTAGCAGAGAGAGAGGGCTTCTTCAGCTCCTATTTTAATATAGGAGAGGGGGCAAACGAGGATAAGGCTCACCTGATGGTAAGTGATTATCGCCACCCGTGAATAACAGCAGCACCAGGGGAATTGCAGATGCGTTACCGGCCTTTTAAAAAGGAATAGGCTCTTTTCTTGAAGGTCCCTAAGTCGTATCGGTCTGGAAAAATCTCTGATCGTAGTTGATTTCACAAAATCGCACAGTGGTGGACCGCCAGTCGTCCACATGGCATGGATGGAACAATTCCGTTCATGGCATGGAGTGATAGATGCGATAAAATACGCAAAGAGATGCAACATCCCTTCGCAGTGCCAGTGACTCGAGCCGATCGGAAAGAGCTCGGTCGTCGACTTTTCGAACTGCTCTGCGCTGGATGCGATCAAATGGAAGGAGCTGGCACTGGGGAGCCCCAGCCCAGAAATGGGAACAGTATTCCACGTGCGGCTGGACCTGTAAAGTTGCAGGCGGTGAACGGACATGAAATACTGTCCCGCTCTGCTGAGCACGCCAAGCTTTTTAGAGACCAATTTGGCCTTCTCTTCCAAGTGACCACGAAATTGCACGTCACTCGATATGTCGACGCTGAGGATTCCGATACTGGCTGAGGCAACAAGGGGAATGCCTTGAAACTGAGGAGATACGACAAAGGGGTTCTTTTTAGCGACTAGCGTCTTTTGAGGGTTAAGCTGGATTAGATTTAGTCGCCCCCAATCCGAGACTTTGTTCAGCGAAGACTTGAATTCAGATACAAGTTATTCCCGTTACTCGAAACGTTTTCCCGAGAAATATTGCCACGGCCGGTGTACAGAGCGTAACTGTTGCTGTCATCTGCACAGCAATGAATGTTGCAGGTTTGCAACATAGTATAGCCTTACGGAACACTAGCATTTCTAGGCTTGTAATCGGAGCTAGCACCGTCTAAAATGACTTTGATGCTCCGATCTGCAAGAAGGCTGGTGATCCAATTGCACAATTTCTCGGGAAGCCCATAGGAAAGGAGCTTCGAAAGAAGTGCTTTGTGCCCGATCGAAGACCTTCGCAATGTCCAAACTAACCCTTAGACTCTACTGCCGCCGCCCATCCATGAGTCAGGTAGACCAAAAGATTACCAGCTGATCGACCACGGCGAAAACCGTATTGGCGATCACTTATAAGCTGGTGATTCTCAAGGTACCTCAAGAGCTGGCAGTTTACAATGGATTCCATTGTTTTGGAGAACAACGAGGCCTGTAGTTGGATGTGTCTGAGCGATCGCCTTTTTTAAGGATCCAGTGAACGAAAGCCGTCCATGATTTAGGGATTGCGTCTAGAGAGTAGGAGTACCGGAAAAGACGTGTTAAGACCGGTGACAACTCTGGAGCACACGTCCTAGCGCAATTGGAGGGATACCGTCAGGCCCACTCGACTTGTGGGAGGGAGATGAGTACTTTGCGAACCGAGTGCTGTGTGAACTGCAACGCCGGCACGGAGCACTCACACCGTCAGGTGGTCGGCGGCGTACCTACTCCCCCCGTCATCGTGAGTCTAGTTGGAAGCAAAGAAAGAGCCTAGCAGATCGGCTTTCCTTTGCGGCATAGGCCAGTGAGTCGTCCTCCCTGTGCAGAGATGGAAGAGATGGCTGACAGAAATTCCTCTGGACAGCCTTGGTAAGAGACCGGAATGCATGGGTTCCAGAAGGAAGGTGAACTAGTTTCTCGCCAATTCTGCCTATGTGCTCTGACTTTGCCTTGGCAAGGACTCTTTTGCAGGACCTGGAGGCGGAATTATACTTCTCTTTTAGAGCGCTGGTGTTTACATCCCGGGACGTCGATGCGTCAGCCCAGGCTTGGCTCATTCCTCCACATCTGGAATCCGCGTAGGCGAAGTAACCAGTTTTGTCAGACCATATGCCATGGCAAAATCATGAACAGAACTTCTTGCATGATCGGTTAAACGTGAACCAAGGCATTTGGTGTGGTGGGCGTTAAAATCGCCAAGGATCACGATCTCTGCGGAGGGGATATGCTGTAGTAACGAATCTGTAGCCATTTGGACGTGGTCGATGAGTTGGTTTGTTTCGTCATTACCGCTGTGGGACTATAGAGGCACCCGTAGACGTGCGGATGGTCATCGCTATCTACGCGTAGTCAAAGAATGGACAACTCCGAACCTTCAAGACTGCTGAAGCATCGGGAACAGATGTCCTCTTTGACGTATACGCAAACTCCAGCCCGAGGCACAAAGGAGTGTTCCAGTTTGTACCCCGAGTAGGAGAGATACGAAGCATCAATCGGAGAGGACACCTGCGTCTCGGTCAGAAAGAGCAGAGCCTGGCCTCGCCATCTCGAGATAGTAGTGAACGGCGTTTAGGTTAGAATGAAGTCCCCTGATATTGCAAAAAATTACGGATAGCGTGGCAGGGTTCGCCTTAGCCTTGTTGCTCAGTTTGCCTCGAGCAGTTGTTGCCTTAAGCGAAATTTCGCCCCCCCCCCGAATACGCGGGGCAGCCTGAGTATCCACGCTCAGGAGTTGAGTAACCTGGTCGTGGATGCTCAGCGAGGGATTCTTCAGGGGTGCTGGTACTCTCCTGGGGTAGATTTATACGTGGTAGAGTCATGCTGCAGTTATATTAGAAGTATAGTTGTAGCACGAATGGGTCGGCTCGACCGGGGACGGACCACGCCCTCACAGAATACCAGCGTGAAATAGTAACTTAATGCTGCTGTATTTCGTATGGTGAGTCTACGACTCTACTATGTATAAAAATCAGATATTATTACGCCGCCACTAAGCAGCGAATGAATAATTTGAAATTAAATACTATTGATTTCCAGAATATATACAGTTACTGTTTGGGTGCTGGAGTTGGGGAGGCTCTATCTATTGCTGCTGAATATGAGCTTTGTTGTTGACATGCTCTTGCTGCGTACATAGCCTACGGTCCAGGTTTCGCTCCAGGTGTTGGATACGGATACGTTCTTCATAGCCCAGCTGCATTTGCTGGTCCCGCTGTTTTTGCTGGTTCCACTGCTTATGCTGCAGGCACGGCATACGAAGGTGCTGACATCGGAGACGTATCCGCAACTGGTGAAATTCCTGTTGCCGCTACGACTCTTGTAGCTGCTCAGGTGCCTATTCACGACGCCGTGCAGTTTGGCGGTGTAATTTCAGCTGGGGGTGTAGTCACTATTAGTGGAATATTAATTATTAAACAAGTAATGAATCGATTTAAAGTCCCTTCATTTTTGTGACGGTTGAGCAAAGTAACACAGCAGTCGACGCCTGTTTGCAAGTTCGATTCACTCAATTCATGAGTACTCCCATCGTTCAAGTTTTTTTACTTTCCCGATTTGCTTCAAGTGGATTAATACAGTTTATCACTTACCCCGAAGCTTGCAGCTATCTCTGAAGTGCTTTGTGATGGATCCGCTTCCAAAATAGCCTTTAATTCTTCATTTTCCATTTTGGTCTCCGACCGTCCACTGGGTTGGTTCTGAAGGTCGAAATTTCCAGAACGAAAATAACGAAACCAAAACCGTACCGTGCTTTCTTTTGCACATATACATCATTAACCCTTCTAGCTGTTCCTGCAGCACTGGTACCACGGTAGAATTCGTACTCATAAAAATACCGATATTTCATGTTTTGCATTGTGCGGTAAAAAGCGACGCCAAAGAAAAAAATAATGAAAAACAAATGAATGACTGTTTTCAAAACTCAAATGTACCAGCTAAATGAATTTATACATTTGAATTCGGATTTCTTAAACAAAAAGGACATATTTCAGATCAAAGTGGTCAGTACGACAAAACGCTAATTTCATATGTAAGGACCCAATATAATATATTAATATATTGCTACTGATCATTCACTTCTGATTCTTCTAACGATATCCACGGGTTCAACATTTTCTTCTTTTATAGAAATAGAGTGACAACTGTGCACACAGTCCACCTTATGGTAAGAGGCTGCTCATCCTGACAACATAATTCAAATATTCATCATCATGATCATCTACAGCCCTTCACAAGTCCACTGCTGAACATAGGCCTCCCCCAAGTAATGCCACAAAGCACGGTCCTGAGCCACCCGCATCCATCGTCTTCCTGCATGTCTTACCAGTTAAAATTTAGCAGTTAAAATTTAATTGCTTTTTATTGACGCTTTGTAATTTTGACTTTAAAACATGTGTGTAAGGTTGAATTTGTTTTGATATAGGTTGAGCAGCGAGTATGGTCATAAAAATTTATTGCTTTTTGTACGTAGTTTTGTGAATACTTCTATACACTATGCATTTAAGGTCGAATTTACATTAATGTATATTTATTTCGACTAGAATTACGTCAAAACCGTTGGCGACAGTTTTTAGAGAACTTTTGTATGGGATTGTGTATCTAGCTTTATATTAGTGATCGATGGAGTAATAATATATATTATTTGGTAAGAGGTATCGAATTCTTTTTCGCTGCCGCTACACAGCGTTATTAAGATCCTACCTTATCTGAATATAATTGATGGTTTATATTTTCCGCTAAGCAAGTGGTAAATGCATATAAATTAAATTTAATTACTGCATGTGTGAAAGATCAGCACCTCAGAAAGGCTGGACAGATTTCGATGAACACTCACATTTACAATTGGACCCGATAAATGGCATTGTCGTCGAGATCTGGTAAACAGTCGTGCACAGCCGGGACGGATCGTTAGTCAGCATATAAAATTGGAATTACAAACGGAATCCAACTTGTTCATGTACCATGTGTCTGTCAAGACTTAGTACTGATACCTCCATAATTATTAGTTTTTAAAGTTTACGAAATTAATGTTTGAAATGTAATAGAATAATCATCATCACTTGATTTACCAGATCATTCGAATAATAATAATTCTAGTCCTATTTTTTATATTTTTAAGCATATGAAGTAATAAAAATATATAATAAAAAAATTGAATATACCGATGTCGATTGTAGCTAACATTGCGAACGAAATCACTATAAATAAAGACGTAAATTATGTCTTGTAAAGTAGCGTCACACATAATACCACTATAATAAGGACGTCATTACTCATTAGCCGTGGCAGCTCAGATGGTTATACGCTCGCGGTAAATTTCACAGTACGCGAGCAAACCGGGTTCGATCCCCGCCG
>DWHP01005031.1:0-12181 GCA_018247895.1 Parnassius honrathi
AATTTGCTCCAGACGCGGCAGCGCCTGCGCGGCTTCAAACTAACTGACTCAGCGCTGCGGCCGCCTATGAATACAAGAATTTCTCCCCCCGCACGCCCGCTGTCAACCTGTTCCCCGCTCAAATCGGACGCAAACAGTTACTATTAGGCGCATATTGCACAGTCCACTCAAAAGTGCCAAGAAAGTTTTCTTCCAAACACCAGAAAGTGACCTAAGGAACTAGGAATAATAAAACCAATTTCTGCGTAATTTAATAGCTTTTGAAGTCGGGGTTTTAATTCCTCTATACAATGCCTTAACACCGACTTCAAAACCTTCTTTTAGTTCCTTGAGTTCCGTTTTGCCTTTTTTTAGTCCAATTTATTCTTTTATATCTTATTCGTTTATATCTCACCTTTTGCAAGAATCAGCTTTTTTGTTAAAATGTTATCCACATGGTATATTTTCTTCATTGTAAAAAGATTCGTTAGATTTATTTAAAGAGGTTACTCTTACAATATTCGAGCATTAACATAAATTTAATTCTAAAACCGCTATCGCCAATAAATTTTTTACACCAGTGACAAGGGTTAGGAAAGGGAAAGCTAATTTTGCATACGGGACTTGTCCTACCTGCGGCCTTTATTACTTTTAAATTCAATCATATTTAAATATCGATGGAAAAAGGTGAGACTTTGGTACTTACCTAGGCGGAGTTTTATGAGTAAAGCCCTACCACCTCACGATGGTGCTGGGAGCATCAAGTACTGCATGTGAAACATGCTAATAATACAGAAAAGCGATGGAGGGGCCGAGGTTGCATTTCGAAAGACCGCTCGTAAACGCTAATATTGAGCACCCTGGGGATTTTAGACGGTAAGAATCTGGTATAAACTTTTTCTTCGAAACGACAAAAAAGCCTCCACTTACTGTCAGTGGTCAATCTTGGATTTGCATATAAAGCTTTTTATTATTTTAAGATTTTGTCGGGAAGATGCTGCTGCCTAACGCCTGATTTATTTCACTTTTACGCTCATGGGATTATTTGTAGTAGTGAATTGTAGAAGTGATGGGTGCCCTTACTATACGTCAAAAGATAAAAGTTTAGTGTATATTTAATAATTCGTTTTGAAAAAAACTTCTTAACTGCTTTATAAAAAGTGTTGCAAAATTATATACATTTAAAATTTTATAAATAAAGCCTGCTTGAAAAATGCAAATAGTTTTCCCCGGGGTTTTGTCTACTTTCTTGTCAATTACACTGACGCACCGTAGTGTAGATTCTGAAGTAAATTTTCTACAAGAACGTGAGCAGTAAAATAATATTTCTGCATTTAACTAGAGTCAATTTAATTTAAAAGAAACTCAAATTTACCGTTTTAAAATACAGTAATAGTTTACAGTGCTAGGAAAAATATTAAAGTCAAGGGTAAATTATTTCTGTATTGAAACTTCAGCACTAATTAGCTAAAAGTTAGTAAATTTTATCAAGTTTCGGGGTACTCAGTAAAAAGTTTAAAGACCTTATTTTTCTACGATTTTTGGTATCAATTGCCATACACCATGTACCTTACAAAGTTTATTATATTACGCTTTTGTGCTCGTCACTGGTCGCCAGGTACGTTTTATGGATTTTTTTACATACGGGCACGACGGTACAAATACATTGCGCACAAGTTATGGCTAATTCTCCTTAAACTCTTCAGTCGACTGCAGGCAGACGAGAAGACTAGTTATTTGTTTTGTAAACCGCAGACGTTTTTTCCGACAATCTAACACTGATTTTTTAATGAGACTAAAAAAACAATGTCATTATGTGCACATTTTGTAAACGTGATTTGATGTTTATTTTAGAAGGGTTTAAAACTTTATTCTGTATTTGCCCAAAAACAGTAACTGTCGTTAATGAAAATTCAACTGCGGGGTTGACCTGAAGAGAATGCAAAAGGGCATTAAGTCCGCCCTTTTTAATACTTTTATTTAACCCATTCGCCGTCGCGTGTACTACATATAGTTCATTGCTATTATTTTACTGTTGTGTCTTAAAATCTGGAAGTGAAAACACTAAGGTTTAAGCAATAGCAAATATAAATAAATAAATAAAAATACTTCTTTGCATATTTACCGTTCAAAATCCAAAGATGGACCACTCCCACAGCTGGGAAGGTTTCCTACAAATACCATGGTAAATGGGCAAATTCATAATCACATTAATATTTAAATAGAAAAAATTAAGTAACAAACTATATACGTGTAGGAGGTATTGTTATGTATCTGGTCACAGGCCTCGCCTCATTTCTGTGAAGTATCAATCGCGCTGCCCCAATGCGTGTTGGCGGACTTCAAATGTCTAAAATATTTTTTAGTTTATTTTATTTCGCAGACAAGTAGACTTCAGGATGTTTTCCTTCACCAAAGAGCACGTGGTGAATTAGCATTTAAATTTAAATTAATGTAGAACACCGGAGATCCTTACAAACGGAAACGAGGCATTCCATCCTAGTACTCAGGGGTCACAACGTATATTTATTTTGATTCCTCATCAAGGATAGATGTAGAATGTAGATGTATATGGGCCACAGCATCCGCTTACTATTAAGTGGTTTTTCACAGTTATTCCATAAAAAATTACAATTTATGCCTCTGTGATACAGGAGAAAATTCAATAGTGGGGTACCGAATTTTCTTACGAAAATATACTTGCATTTAAAGAAAGTTTATAAATACAGACATAGCGTTCCGCTGCCCAAAACAACTTTAGCAAGTTTAAAATTGTAAATTTACTTCTTGTGTTAAACTATCTACAGTTTTACAGTTTTACATTGAAGTTTTGAGATACTTTAAACTTAGGAGATAAGCTACAGGATGAGAAAGATTGATGAAGACAGCATTAAAATCCTTTCCATTTTAGGATACTTTCAATCGCGTCCCATTTTTTGTATAATAAGGATGACAAACGAGTACATAGTCCACCTGATGATAAGTGGATGCCGCGACTTATAGAAATCTACATTTATCCTCGATTAAGAATCAATACAAATGCTTAGGCACCCCTGGCGACTAAGATAGAACGCCACGTTTCCAGTAAAAAGGGTATCCAGTTCTCAAGACTAACCATACAAAACATAGCAGCATTCAACTGCTACTTTATGCTGGTGTTCTGTGTGAGCGTGCTCCTACCCCAGTCAAGTCAACTGTTCTATTTTAAGTAAAACCATAAATAAATTCAAGTATTAATGCCTGTGTTAGCGATTGAGTAACTTACGAACGACTTGACCGATTGAAGTCGTATCACAAAATATATTTGTTTTGTTAAGATGAGGTTTAATATCATGCTGGTATCCGATAGATGGCACCGTTATTAACATTTATTAACTAACATTAATTTATATTATACATATATAATTTATATTATTATACTCACAATGTTAATTTTGTTTAGTTTGATTTCCTGGTTTGTTTAATGAAATATTGATTATAAGGTCCTGAATAAAGGTCATTTATTGGGTTCTTTTCTCAAGGAATTCTCAGTAGCTGCTTGTGGGCCTGCGTCTGCTTTCTCACCGGTCGTGTCGTGTTGCCGTTCCATCGAACTATGGGAGTGAGGGAATAGAGAGTACACATGTGCTTCACATACAATTGAGTACTATAATCCTATTCTGCGCATAATATGGCTAGTCTCCATTGGAGCTGGCTGTAGAGACTAATATTCGGTCTGGAGGACATTAGAACAGAATAGAACAGAATATTTTTTATCCAATATAGATTCCACCACTGGCGCGGGAAAATCCTTTGCCATATGAAAAATAAGCAAGGAGCAGGTCTTTTTTCAAAGCAAATTATACAATAAGAAAGGTTCTATAATTTATTTAAGAAATAGCTTGGAAACGACCACCTCATTTCAATCAAACATCCAGCAGATATTAAAAGAGTTGCTAAAACCAGTCAATTAGCCACACTTGACAAATAAACTGCGACTTTCATAAGAGATCCGAAAGAAAATACATTAAAGGAAATAATTTTCATTATAAAGAAAGTTCAACTCGAATTTTTTCAACACTTGCTCAAGACGGAATGCTATTTATACCAGCCAGTACAGGATTGTACACTGGAGCGCACAAGTCAAACGTATATCTTGAACAAAGTAATTTTAAGTTATCGAGTAGCGTTCCAATTTCTTTAAAAGTTTTGCAAAACAAACTATCTCGTGTGAGATAAAACTTACGTGATATTTTACGATGTTTATATCGAAGTTCTTGCTCTATTGAATTAGTGTTTAGTGTTAAATAACATATGATGATTTCTTCCTTGTCAATTTTCAACCACGGTAACAACTGCCAACCTTCTGCGACCATGGGTGCTGTGAAGCGCCCGAATCATGGGGAATTCCAAAAGTTATTTTTAATATACGAACATATTCTAGCAGTGATATTAACATAGAACAAATGTGCCACTTTATTTTGGTTTGTAGCAAGAATTAGTTGGGTCGACCGGGGAAGGCTACTTCTTACAGAATACCAGAGTAAAATAGCAGATTAAAGCTGCTGTTTTCGTATGGTGAGTTTAGGGACCGAAAACCCTTTTTACTGGAATCGAGGCATTCATCTTAGTCCTCACGGGTGACAACGCATCTATCTGTACTTTGAACTTACGTTAGGGCACACTGAAATGATCGGGAATAGAATATTTCGGATTGAGTTACAATAAAATATTTTTTAGAATTTGAACACTGGCCTCTTAGAATCTTAATGAGATTCAAACATTTAAATTTTTTTTAAAAACAAAATCTGTGTTGGTTTAAAGTTGACTCGTCGTTAACAGAAATGGAGCTCACGCGTGAACATTTCCGAGCCATAATTCATCACAATTTTCGTCGCGGCTTATCTCAAGATAAATGTCTCAGCGAACTTGTCTCAATTTATGATGTTGAAGCACCGAGTCAAACGACAATATACCGCTGGTATACCGAGTTCTGATGCGGTCGTGTGTCGCTCAGCACTGTTTCTTCTGCAGGTCGACCAAGAACAGCGGTCACGCCTGAAGACGTCGCAGCTATGCGAACTATTATATTAAGTGACCGTCACGTGACATACGAGCAGATTCGGGCTGTTATCAGTATCGGAATGACTGCAATTCAGTCGATATTACATAATGAGCAGTGTGTAAGGAAGCTTGTTTCCCGCTGGGTTCCCCACAATTTGTCAGAAGAGCAAAAGGCGGCTCGTGTAGATTAGTGCCGAAATACTCTGCAACGCTTCAACGAAGGGAAGTCAAATGCCGTTTATAATATCGTCTCAGGTGACGAAACATGGATTTATTCATACGATGCTGAAAGAAAACAGTTTGGGTCTTCGAAGACGAGGTCAAACCATCGAAAGTGGTTCACTCCCGCAGCTTGTCAAGGATAATGGTCGCTACGTTTGTCTCGAAAAAGGGGCATGTTGCTACAATTCCTATACAGTAAAGCAGAACGGTTACCGTTAAGTGGTATATCACGATTTGTTTGCCAAAAATGATAGCGGAACTCCAAAAAAATAACCCAAAACTTCGCATCATCTTACATCACGATAATACGAGCCTCCATACGGCTCGGAAGACAAATGATTTTTTGAAGCAGGAAGACGTTGAGGTGATGAGCCATCCTTCGTACAGTCCTGACCTGAGCCCAAACGATTTCTTTACATTCCCTAGAATGAAAGATTTATTACGTGGTCAACGGTCTGAAAACCCCGTAGCAGCTGTGGAAGCGTACAAATCAGCCATTTTGCAAGATCAACTTCAGACTGGTATTACTGTTTTAATGATTGGTTTGCACGAATGGAAAAATGCATTTAGTTATAACGTGCATGTGGTTTTTCTTATTCACGATCATTTCCTCGTAATCGAAGAAGGATGAAGATATACACTGGTAACAGAATTCAGTTCAAGTGGTCTGTGTGCGCATTTGTTAACCTTATCCTATTTTTTTTTACTGGCGTTTCGTGATCGTCGTACCGAAAATGCTGGAAATTGCTTATAGCTTTCAATATATGACAGCATAACATCTCGTTTACACCAGATGTTCAGTATTAAGCAAATCTTATCGTGTAGGGGCTGTGTAAGAATATCAACAACCCCATATCATCCCGTGCTGTTATCGTAAGAGGCGACAGAGGCAAACAAATCAGAAGTACCTTTTTACTAATAACGGCTAAAAATTAAAACTGTGATTGCCAACCCGCATGCCAAACGTGGTAACTATGCCAAATATCCCCACTATGAGGCAAATTATGGTGAAGCCTATGTCAGTAGTGGACTTCAACAGGATTTAAACGTAACGTAACAGTGTAACGTGTAACGTTCCGAGTACTGTTAAACTTCAAGTTTGATTACGTTCAAGATATGGGCATAGAGGCATTTATTGGCTATTAGGTGGACTCAAAGTCACGAATGAAAATTAACATATTGCAAAACAAAAAAAACAGTTTAAAAAAACGAACATCTACGTCATAGAAGAATATACAGAAAGAGTATTAAAATTAAAAAAAATCTAAAAGCACAACTACAATAAGAAATAGAAAAAGGGAACGTGACATAAAATATGACAAACTCATTATAAAAGAAAGAAAAGATGTACACCCAAACAAAAGACCATTCTCTTTATCACCACCGTCACCACAGCAAACAACTAATCTACATGTCGTTCCCCTAAACTCAGTGAAAGATTCCGGAAAAAGTGAAAATATAAGAATTAATAAGAAACATAGATCGAGCCTTAACCAAATAACATTATATTATTATAAAAATAACAATAAAAAATCGCGGAATGAACACTCAACAGATATAGGAAAAGTACAGGCCCCCTCCAGACAACATAGTAAAACAACGAATCAATGCACTACTCAGAATCATTCTCCATATGGATGGTCACTGTGGGAGCAGTAGACCAAAACCCTCCATCCATAAAGTCAAAATAGAAAACGAAAACAATATTAAAATACATATTGCCACATTTAATGTAATGTCTCTAGTCGGAGACGGTCGCCAAGAAGAGCTAGAATATGCCCTTAGATACATAAAATGAAACAATATAGGCTTAGCTGAATTAAAAAAAAGGGACTAAAATTTTAGAATATGAACAATATATACTTATCCACACAGGAGTAAAGAGTGGCATAAATGGAGTCGGATTTGTTATTAAAAGAAAATGGAGAGAAAACGTATTTTAGTACACAAGTATATCTGATAGATTCGGACGTCTAGATATGAAGTTTGGTCAAAAAATTTTAACCTTAATCCAAATTTACGCACCTACATATAAGGCTAAAGAAAGTGAAATTCAACTCTTTTACTCAGAGATACTAAAAGCACTACAAAATTCAACAACATCTACAATGATAATGGGTGATTTTAATGCCAAAATTGGACAATCAACGCCCGAAGACAAAAGTAGTATGGGACCTTGGAGATTTGGTGACAGAAATAAACGGGGTGAGTTGTTAATTCAATTTTGCTTAGAGAATCAATTTAAAATAAGTAGTACATATTTCAAGGAAAAATTAGGGAATAAATGGACTTGGGTGTCATCCAATGGCAGAACGCGTAACGAAATTGACTTCATTCTTACAAAAGATATAAGAGAAATGACAAACCTGGAAATAATAAATACAACCTATCCATCAGAACATAGACTTGTACGTGGATGCATCAACATTAAAACTAAAGTAAAAAAAGAACAGGAAAAAAATTTGTGCTCCAAAAAGACAGTTAACACCAAGTGAAAATGAATTCCTCAAAGAGATGTTTACAGAGTTATTAATTAATACTAAAGGGAAAGAAAACTTGCAAGAAAACTACAGAAACCTGACTAATATAACAGAAAAATATATTAAAAAGTTGCCAAAATTAAGTAAAGAAAAATTCTAATTTTGTCCAGATATAAAAGAACTTATTAAAGAAAGAATTAAATTAAAAAGTAAAGAAAAAAAGACCAAAGAAGGAAAAAAATACTGTCCAAACTCTACCTCAAAATAACAAAAATTATCAATAAAAAATTAGACTACCACTTAAAAGTATTAGAAGAAGATAAATTTTACATAAAGGCTCTACAAAAAATGCACAAAAACGACTCACTTTATCCAAAGAGTGGATTTCCTCACTAAAAGCAAATGATAATAGAAAAACTACAAATAGAGAATACCTTTTAAAAATAGCTGTGGATTTTTATAAAAACTTATTCAAAAATCATAACGTGAACAATAACATAACGGATGAACTAATTAATAATAGCTGTATTGAGGACATAAACTATTGTATTCCGCCACTACTACCGTGCAAAACAAGTCATGCAATAAAAAAACTTAAAAGTGCAAAAAGTTCAGGAGAAGATAGTATTTCAAATGATGTTCTGAAAGCGATAAAAGAACCCATCATACCGATATTAACAAATATTTTCGACGAAATGCTCGACCTCAGTCAAATACAAGAAGATTGTGCAAACTCTACTATCATATTGTTGTACAAGCAAGGTGATCAATTAAATATCAACAACTATAGACCGACCTATATCCCTATTGAAAGCAATTTATCAATTTCTTTGGTTTCGGCGAGGATTATAGAAGCTTGGCAGTAGGCGTATTATAATTTACTTTTACAGTTCCAAAAAATTTTAAAATTTACATTGTCGTGAAATTGAAATGTTACGTGACCCGACTTTAAGTTGTTTTTATGTTATTCCCATCCGTTCTTTTCTAAACATCATATTATTTTTATTTTGCTGTAATGATAAATTAATTACTATAATTTTGGACGGCACTTTAAGTATTTTCTAGGTTTAATCATAAACGAGATACCAAAATACACATTATATGTAAATAATTATTTTGCTCGCTGCTTTCAACGGATGTTTGGATCGGACTAGCAAATATAAGTTTCTTACTTTTATCCGATAACCGTTACAGCATTTTAAAGTCCAATGCTGCACATAGACCTCTCATTATTGCCTCACGTTTGGCATAGTTTCCACGACCTATCACGTAAGCTTTACCCAATTACGGAACCGAAGAAGCGGGTAATAAATTATAATACACAGCCAATATAATATAGTCCACGGCTGGGTATAGGCATTCAATGATTGGTTGTTGCTCCCACCACAGTGCCTGTTCAGTCTTTGAAACATCGTTTGTCCTAGCAACGCCATACGTCACTGGATCTCTTTCACTGCAGCGTCCAATTGCGGGACCGTCCTGTGACGCACCTACGTAACGACGCATGCGTCTTGTTACGAAAACAAGCAGCCGTCGTATTTTGACTTTCACTTTTTTTATATTTTCAGTTTCATCCACCCCATTATTCTGAGTGCGCCTACTTTTGTAACCAACTTTCGAACTCCTTTCCACACATATCTTAGCCACCTGAAAAATAGTATACCGACAGTAAAAAAAATCCCTCGAGGAACTCGAATAACCGTTGCTACACATTTGTCACAATTAATCCAGAAATGTTACATTAGCAATTGTACTCAAGACTGGCAGTACCTATTTTTATTTTCATACAGCACACTACATATAAAAAACTGATAAACCAAATTTATCCTTGATACAAAAGATTAAAAATAACTGTGCTATCTGCTCCTCACCTCCTCCCGCACCTCTAATCAAACGTGATGCCCCTCGTAATCGCAACAAACTCATCGAAAACAAAATCTGTGACGGAGATCTCAAAGGTGCCGCTCGCCTTTTGTTTTCCAACGGCGTGCTATCACTAGGTACTCCTGATCCTTCAGGCCTTACGGACAAAACATCCACCAGCTCCAGTAATATTTTCTCGACCGACCAACAGCAGGGCAAGCATGCCTTCAAATTCAAAACAAAGATGTTACGGATGCCATTTTATCTTTTAAACCAGGTTCGGCTGCAGGTTTGGATGGAATCTCACCCCAACATTTGAAAGATTTAACATCGCATTCTGTGGGTGATGCAGTTGAGCAACTTGTAAATTCGATCACTAAATTAATCAACTTTATGCATTCCGGTATTGACAATCCAGAAATTGTTCCCATTCTTTTCGGAGCGAACCTCATTGCTCTCACCAAAAAGGACGGAGGGGTCAGATCAATTCCTGTTGGATCAACACTACGACACCTGGCCTCCAAAATTGCTGTTCGACATATTTTACCAAAATTAAATTCGGAATTTGAATCCGTACAGTTAGGCTTCGGTATAAAAGGAGGGTGTGAGGCAGCCGTCCATGTCTTACGCTCTTTCTTAACTTACGGACATCCTGAACGTGTTGCTCAAATTTGATGTCAAAAATGCTTTTAATTCGGTAAATAGGACACCCTGCTGACGGAAATAAAACAGCATATACCAGAAATATACAATTGTATTCTTTTCAGTTACGTTGACTCAACAAAATTGTTACGAGGATAGTTCCTCGGAAGTAGGTTGTCAACAAGGTGATCCCCGTGGGCCAGCAATTTTTAGTTTGACTGTAAATCCGATAATCAAAAATTTTAATTCTAAATTTAATGTTTGCTATTTGGACAACGGAATACTAGGAGATGATATGGATACTGTGTTTTCGGACCGTTTTTTAATCAAAAATAAATTTGAAGTCTCTCCATTGGTCCTCCATTGGTCACTCCATTGGTTTGGAGCTTAAGTTTAGCAAAGGCGAACTTTTTATAAATAACTGCAACTTAAATTTAAATGTATAATGTGTAAACGTAAAACAAAAATTTTATATTTTGGCTCCAAATATTAAAATAGTTAACAGTAATTCCCTTTACCTTTTAGGTTCTTCAATTTTTAATGAAACTATGTCTGATTACATTAACAATTCATTTACTAAATTTAAAAATTCTGCTAACCATCTCCTTGAAATTAGTCCACATTATGCACTTTGCATCTTAAAATTCTGTCTTTTCGTCCCAAAATTTACGTATGTGCTCCATTGCTGCTACTTTTGGTTTTGATCACCTAGACCTTTTGACACAAGCAGACAACTTAATCAAAATTAATTTAGAATCGATTCTTAATATGCACCTGAACGAGAAATCTTGGACCCAAGCATCCCTACCCATCCATTATGATGGTTAAGGGATCCGCAAAATTTCCAGTGTCTCTTTACCAGCCTTCCTATCTTCTGTCCATAGTTCAGCAAATCTCATAATTAAAATTTTAAGGGCATCCCCTTCAAACTTTGAAATTGCTGGCCTGGAAGAAGCTCGAAACGCTTTCGGAATCGCATGCCCTGGCCGAAATTTTCGATTTTGGAGCTGGGACGACATAAACTCCAAATTGAGTTATGACAATCTTTTGAGCTTTAGTACAGATTCTGTACGCGCTAGGCTTTTGGCCGTGGGTACGCATGAGGCCGGCTACTGGCTTCACGCGTACCCTTCGTCAAATACAGGAACATTTCTTGAGCCTGACACGCTCCGAATCGCAACCTGTCTCCGGCTTGGGTTCCGGTACGCGCTACTCATAAATATCCATGTGGCAGTGACGTCGACAAGCTAAGACATTACGGACTATCATGCCAAAAAAGTGCAGGCCGCTTCTCGAGACATGAAGCACTTAAAAGTATCATATGGCGGTCCCTTGCCACCGTCAACATGCCAAATCTACTTGAGCCATCTGGTATTACAAGAGACGATGGCAAGAGACCGGATGGTATGAGTTTGATTTCATGGAAGATGGGCCGGATGCTGGTACGGGATGCAACCTGTTCAGACACGCTCGCCCCTTACCATCTACATGGAACCAACAACAGAGCTGGTGCGGTTTGTGAAGCGGCTGAAAAAGCTAAAGCATGCAAATACAACAAGTCTAGGCTCCGAATATGCTTTTGTCCCATTAGGTGTCAAGACCCTTAGTCCGTGGGGTCCTCGCGGTATAAGGCTTTTTAAGGAAATAGCAAAAAGGTTAGTCGACGTCGCAGGAGACCGAACAGCTGGCAGCTACCTCGGACAAAGAATTATTGTATTCAAAGGGGAAACGCTGCCAGGATCTACAGAACCTTGCCTAAAGGGCTTCCTTTTTAAATAATATATTTTATTTATTATAATTATGTATATTTTTTAAGGTTTTTAGTATTAGAATTAGAATTTAGAATGTTGTTTGTTTTGTGTATACTATATTTTCCGATGCAATAATATGAAGTATATTAAACACTTTTACAAATAAATAAAAAATGTTTGAAATATTTACAGATTATATAT
>DWHP01005032.1:0-12180 GCA_018247895.1 Parnassius honrathi
ATTATTGTATAACCTAAAACTACGTTATCGTCCTTTCTCACTCGAGGCCACGCTAATTATTAGTCTATAGGTTTCTCTGTCTACGTTTGCTAACTTCAGTAGTGCTGACACAATCCGTCGTTTCGCTTATATATTTTGTTTGTTTTGAAGCACAATTTATAAGTATTTAGAGTTTATTAGTTTCAAGTAATATAATGATAAGAATAAACATATTATACATGTTATTAAAAATTCATGATTGGTAAGTTTTTAATATGAATACTTTACGAACATAATGTATTTAAATTAGGTTAGGTTCCCCGGTTAAAACTAGTAGTAGTGTCCTAGAGGAAAATAGCTATTTACCATTTGACAGCGCTTACCGCTTGCGATCGCCGTTTTGCTTACAAGCGCTTTCTAGCGCTTTTTTCTGCCAAACAGCCTTTGAAATATTTTTTTTATTTCCCTGACATGCATATTTCTTTACATTGTTTTCTTTCACTGCTAAACACATAAAAGTTTCAATTCTGACAATTTCACTGGTGGTGCCAGAAATCGATATAAAATACAGAAACACATATTTTATATACTTCAGACCGAATTTCGGTCAGGCAGTCTCAGCGGAGATTACCTGCCATCTGCCCAAGGCAAGGTAATAGTGCCCAAGTGTAACCACAGGCACAGGTACACACTTCACTCTGAGGCGGAAATCTGACACTAGAGAGAGATCAGGCGCAGAACTAACGGCTTTACGTGCTTTCGGCACGAAGTGAGACACCGTCTACTTCCTGACTGCGGACTTCTTGACAGGAAATCCAATAACTAATTTTTTGCCACGCCCGCGAGCATGTGGTCCCGGTTTTAAACCGGAACCAAGTGACGATCACACAGAAGTCGCGTTTTCTACTACTAGACTAACGGTGCACCTAAGCATTATACTGGATACAAGTTCAGTGGCAATAAAAATTTCATTTCGAACAATTTCACATACCCATTGCTGATAGCCACCTTTTTTACAGAGTAAGAGTGACAAACGGGCACACAGTCCGCCTGACGGTAAGTGGGTGCTGGCCCATAGACATCTAAATAATCAAAATGTAGATGCGTTGTCACCCCAGAGGACTAAGATGGAATGCTTAGTTTCCAGTAAAAGATAGTCTCCGGTCTTGTACACTCACCATACGAAACACCCCTATCGAGCTGACCCATTCCTGCTAGAACTAATATAGCTGCAGCGTGGCTACTGATTACATAATTGTATTAATTGAAAAGCTGTCGCTGTGATCGAAATCGGCTAATAAGTAACATTATACAGTAACGATTTCTTATATTTATCCAAATATATAATTTTACTGGTTTTATCGCGTTTAATTTAAAGTTTTTTTTTTATTCCCGAAGTTTCGGATACATTACAGCATCAATAGTCACGGGGAGGACTAGGATGTTTGACATCCCGATGTCATAGAAAGGGCATAATTAATGAAATTAAATCCAAACCCAAGCATATTACCAGTCTATAAAACTGCAAGACATCAAGATGCCTAAGCTCGATCTACGTAGATCGGTCGAAAAATTAATAATTAAAAGTCGAAAATAGCCTTCTTTAATTATCACATCAAACACCTCAGCCCCCCCCCCCCCGTGACCACGGGTGCTGTAAAGTGCCCGAAACGTCGGGAAGTAAAATAGTTAAAATTAAATGCGATAAAATTAGTTTTATTCCATTATAAAGTAATGTTGACTTACATTATCTCAAAGGATTATACTCCAACTGCAATTTGATTCTGCTTACGGCAACGCCATGAAACTTTATCCAGCTTCTTGATATTTGATACTGATATAAACAAATCTACTTATCAATCATAGAAACAATCGTTGTGCATTCTTGTATGACATAATTCAAATTTACAAATTTTCATATTTAATATTTACTCCTTCATAAATGTTGGTTCTATCGCACAATTCAAGAGAACTAGTGAGTACTTACTAGATAACCAGAGATACAGAAAACTTATTTAACGCTTAAACGAGGCTCTACCTTAGTTTTCTGTGGTGAAAACGCCTGCATTTTTATTCTTAATCAAGGAAAGCCTAGGTGTCTATCGGCCCCAGCATTTACTTACCGCCTAGACTATGAGCTCGTTTATCAACTTTACTATTGTATTAAAAAAAGACTTTACAGACATTTATCTCACAACGCAAAATGAGGTGACGGGGTCTCTTAAATACGCTATCTGCTAATTACTAAAACTTCAACTTTGTACCAGTATTTTAAGCTCCTATAATAATTTTTGTGTACCTGTATTTTGCTATGCATGTGCTTAACACTTTTAATCTTTTTAACTTCTTCAATTTTATCATAGAATACTAAAATACGTACAAAATAGAACGGGGGAGTGGGCGGAGCCCGTGTAGCCACTAAAATGTCACTAACATGTCAATTTACACCTATAAATGTCAATACAATCAATCGTTTCGAATTTTCATGTCAAGCATCGCTGCCTGCAAATTATTTAAAAATGGGAAATAGTGCAATAATTACTTATCGAAAGAACAGCGGGAAATGGAATTTAAATAAAGGAGACATATTTTACAAACAGTAAGTCGAAACTGTTTATATTTTAATAAATATTAGAAACAAAAATAAAGGAATATTGATGTGTCAAAAACATTAATCAAATGTTGTGTAAATTCGCTCAGTCTGTCAAAACAGCGAATCGGGTTTGTAGTAGCAGTAATATGACATAATTGCTTGTATTATAGCCATTCTTTCGTGTATTATAGTATTCTACGAATTTTATCATTCAACAAACACATACATATGTACAGTTTTATTCTTTGATTTCAAAGTCTGCGGAGCATTTCTTTTCTCAATACGATTCGGTGTATATATCAACCGCTATAACTTCAGTTTGAATACGAAGGATCGAGATTCTTTGAAATAAGTTATTTATAGACAATGGCAGGAGACACAACAGTATGATAAGGTAAAGCCCTGGTGTGGGATGCTACTTGCGTACACTTTGGCAGCCTTTCATCTCAGGGGTACCTCATTTAGAGCCGGGGTGGCATCTGAGGCAGCTGAAGTAAGTAAGTGGTGCAAATATGAGTCTCTGAGACTGACTACATATTTGTGCCATTTGCTGTAGACACTATCGGTCCGTGGATTCCACATGCGGTGAAGTTCCTAAAGTAATTGTACCCATGACTGGTCGTTGCTGCTGGTGATAAGAGAGCTGGTCCCTTTTCTCGCTTGAAGATTAAGTATAGCCATTCAGCGAGGAAACGCAGTCAGCGTCCTTGGCACGTTACCATGGGAAGTAGTACTGTAAGATAATTAAAGTTTTTATGTTTAGTTTTTTTTATTATATTTTTTTAATATTGCATATAATTTATTAGCTGAAATATATACAATATTAAAAACCTATAACAAAAAAACTAAAACCATTAAATGATCATACAATCCTACTCCCCGTGGTATCGTGTCAAGAACGCTGACTGCATTTCCTCGCTGAATTTTATTAGATGCACATTAATAAAATAAATAATTAAGTAAAAATTCAAGCTACATAAATGCAGGACTCAAAGCAATGGCCTCTCTCAATTTAAAAATATAAAATGGCTTACGCCTTTTTCCCTTTCAACAATAACATCATCATCAGCCAACGTTAGTTCCCTAGTAGCTTCTATCTAGTCACCGTACACAGATCGTTGTGTCATCTATCAGAGGTCTGACATACTCTACATTCTCGACTCACTTATTACATCTGTTATTTGTATAGCGACAAGTATGACCATACTTTTGGTACTTTATTTACGTGAGGGTAATATGGTCATCCGCTTAATATGATCACTTTCTTATAACTCAAAAACTACAGCCATATTTTTTTAAATGATTATGTGATACTGTTCACGCTCACGCTCAAATATCGCTTGTTTGTAACTGTTAGTTATTGCCTTGTGGTCGACCCTACTCCGGAAGTAGGTAAGTTCTGTTTACTTGCTAGCCACTATATAATAATTTTCCATAGGCGATTTCGAGCCCTCCTCTCTGTTGCTCGTCGAGTTGTGACACTCATGGGCCCTATCTCAGTCGATCTTTATCTGGGCAACAGAGGGCCGTAACAGATACGATAGCTCTTTATTAGTCATTCAAATAATAAGGGTTCGAAAGTTTGCTGCTTCATCAGCGCCATTTTGACGGTCGACAATATAGTAAATATTTTAGTCGATTTTAGTATTGTGTGGTGTAGTTAGTCTTTTTTTTAGGTAGATTGTTCGAAGTATTCCTAATTATTGCCAAAGCTTGCTTTGCTATTTTATTTTCTTAATATATTAGTTATAGTATACGACAATGTGTTTTTGTTTCTGTCATCCTGGTAGTTTTGGTTTTATAGGGCGGCCAAACTTAAGGTAAAAAAACGTATTACCGTCACATACCTTACTAAAAAAAGCCTAAGGTCAAACTTTTTGGTATAATAAACAGCAATGTAAGTAGATAGATATTCATTAAAAAAAGTAAATGAAAATAATTTACGCATTATGAACAGCAGTTATTGCGTGACTATGTAAGATACTAATCGCAAATCTCTTTATATTAAATCATACCGCAGGATATTATGTAATCGTTATTACAACGTTCAAACAAACTGGACACATTTAACAGATTTAACTATTTTGACAGTTCAAAACCTTGAACAGAATTAAATCAAACATATTATAAAATATTTAAGGATTTTAAAATAGATACATGCCTTGGCTTCGCCTGAATCTAATAGGGCCGATTCTCATTATAATGCCGTTCACAGTTCGTTCCCGGTCCGATCTCTGTGTAATAAAATATGATCAAGTAAAAAATATGTGTGTGCATTCATACTACCCGGTAAAAATTAAGTTTCGGTTGAATCCCATTACATTATAATAAATCAGACCGGGAACGAACTGTGAACGGCAAATCGGCCCTTAATGTAGCGTTATTTATATTGAAGACCTTTTTTTATAAAATGTAGCCTAGATCCCTCCAAGTATTGTTCTCAGCTATTCCGAAGATAAGCTCAGACAAACAGTCAGACAGAAAGACAGATTCACAGACTGAGAGTTTTTTTTAAAACCGATTATATATGTCTTAATATCATGCAAATAAGCCCCCGAGCTTCATAAAAGCCAGATATTTAAGTAATGCAGACAGAGATTTTTACGTGATGGAGCCACGCTGCAGCGATATTAGTAGTATAGATGAAGCACGATTGGGTCGGTTCGACCGGGGAAAGACCACGCTCTCACAGAATACCAGCGTAAAATAGGAGCTCAACGCTACTGTGTTTCGTTTGGTGAGTGTAGAGAACCGGAGACCCATTTTACTGGAAACGAGGTTTCCATATTAGTCCTCACGGCTGACAACGCATCAGCGATTTAATTCGTAATCGAGGATAGATGTAGATGTCTATGGGCCACAGCAACCACTTACTATCAGGTGGACTGTGGGCTCGTTTGTCACCAAAGGTTACTTGTTTAAGTAGGTATCAGAGAAGCCCTGATACGGACTTATTTAAATTTTTCTTCTTTCTATTTAATAAACCTTACCTACCAGCCAATACTTTACTATGTTACCTACCTCCTCCTTTTTTAAGTCGGTTAAAAATTTAAGGGAGCAACCTCTGAAATGCTATGGTTATATAAGAATACCAAGGTTGACAATTACGACAAAATCTTCCAAATATTCACCGTTATTCGACTTTCAACAGAACATAAGAGTAACTTAGTAATATTTTAATAAAAGCACGAGTTGACGTCAATAGATATTTTACGAAAGAACGTGCTTAAAATATTTGCGCAATGGTATGGTTTAGTGCTGTATTGTCATGTGTGAAAAACTTTACAAATTGAAGTTAAATGTGACTTAAAATATTGACTTATAACCAAAGAACATTGCGCAGATAACGCCTATGATCATCATTTTTTAACGAATCAATGGTTTGTTTTTGAATAATTTGAAGAATTATCAATCCCAAAAATTACTGTTTATTTTAATTTTATTGAACAGCAACCTCGGTTCTATTATCTCTTTAATTTTAATATATTTGAACAATATCTATTTAAAATAATAAGAGACAATTTATTTCTATCACAATTCAAAAAAGTCTTGAGGTACGTTCATATAATATATAAGAATAGTGTAAAAATTTTGATGTTATATTATCACAGTCGAACGTGTACATAACCAAATAAAAATTGAATTTTAACTATTAAATATTTGGGTACATTTAGTAGGGAGTAATAAAAAAACTACTTTTAATAAAAATAACAATACTGAGGCACCCCACCAGGCAAAAAGAGTATCTTGTCCTAGGACCCAAATAAGCTAGTTTCAATTGTTGGCACTGAGGCAGGAAGTCACTATTTTGGGAGTGCGTAGGCCCACTCAGTTAAAGTTATTGTGCGAGTGGATAGCAGATTGCGGTAACGGTTACATACTCGTAGAGTTTGATGAATGCTGCAATGATCCTGATTCTATAAAGACGAAACATTTTATCTCTATGCATTTACCGCATAAAGTGCACTTAAATGGAATACGTGGTAGTCGCCATCATCGTGGTAGAGCCATGCTGCAGTAGTAGTATAGTTGTAGCACGAATGGGTTGACTCGACCGGGGGAGGACTATGCTCTCACAGAATACCAGCCTCAAATAGTAGCTTAACGCAATTGTGTTTCGTATGGTGAGTGTAGAGAACTGGAGGTCCGTTTTACTGGAAATGAGGCATTACACCTTAGTTCTCAGGGGTGACAACGTATTTGCATTTTGATTCATAATCGAGGATGGATGTGGATGTCTATGGGCTACAGCAACCCCTTACCACCAGGTGGACTGTGTTCTCGTTTGTCTCCCTATCTTATAAAAAAAATATCAAAATAAATGTCAAAAATTTTATCTGTTTCGCTGTGCAGATTTCCTTAGCTCTGTTTGATTAAACTTTTTCTTACGTTTCATTATAATTTTACTATAAAGTATTCAGTAAGAGCTATCTTTAACATTTCTATCCAAAAATATAGCATAATTTTTTTTAAAAAATTGAAGAGACATACTATAAGCTATTTAAGCTTAAAATAATTGAAAGTCTGTTATCGAAACTGATGGTATTTGCTATTGGTATGTCGTTCGCTGCAGAACGCCGAAAAAAAATTGTCGATCAGGGTTCGATTGCCACGGAACCAATATTTGTATGGTCTGCAAGTAATTGTTTCGGTTTTAGATGTTTATCCGTATGTTTTCTCCACGCAACAGGTGCAAGGTATAATTAAAACAAAGTACTTCAAATTATTTTATCGTGAATCTAAAAATTTAAACTTGGATTACTGATTAATGACACTTCAAATAGTGCGGACCAAAGTTGTGTTCAACTTGAAACTGTTACTCGAATTAATAAATGAATCGGCCTATGACTACCGAAAACTATTCCACCTCAATTTCCTTACGCGATTCTCTTCAAATTATCCTACTGATGATATAAACGCATGTTGCCATGGGTCAACTCGGTGCCGTACTGTTTAAAGCGTTTCTTTTCAATTTCAAGTAATTCTTATTTTGAACAGTTAATTGGGAGGATGTCTTCACGTAATAAAGGTCTTTTTAAGAATGCATCAGCTGGCATGCATTTCTCTAGTGTTGCCTATTCACACCACGCTGGGCGAGCGAATACCAGTTTGGAAAATTTAAATGCGGTTGGTCGTTGGGTTCCTGTCTCTCAAACAGCAGTATACTCCGCGTGCAATGGTGGTGCAGGCATAGTGTAAGAAAACTTCTGCAGGGAAGATAGAGGCGAATTTCCCCAAAATTGTACTAAGCTTGAATTCGGAGAGCTCTCCACAAAGTCCAAAGCCTACGTAGAGGCCCATTTTTGACCCATCGGTATATCATGTAAGTCTACTGACCGTACAGATAACCTGTTCGTTCAGCCAGTCTTCTCCGGGGAGTAGTTCTACAATGTAATTTTTATTAAAAGTGTATAGCGCATGATATTTGAGATCATGCATAAATGGTGTTTCCTTCATTTAGTCGAGCAGGAATCTCAACCTGTAGAAAAGCAAGCTCAGGCCGCCCTGGGCGTTAATCCTACATAAACTAGCTCTCATCTCTTTGTCTAAATAAAGATCAAGGGGCCTTAGGTATAGAAGTGCATTAAGAGCCGCTCCAGGCGATATGAAATGAAATGAATGATTTTGTTCAATATAGATTATCGCATAAAATTATTTTTTTTACCACTGGTTCGTATGAACCTCTGTCCTAGGAAGAACCAGCAAGAATTCCAGCGGGGTTTTTTTAAAACATATTTCACTTTACAATAATTTTAATTGTACAATTTTTTTAAAACTTTTTTATAGAATCAGCAATGTTGTGATCACCTCATTGCCAGGAGTTATTATCATTTATTAATTCTTTGATATTATAATAACCCTTTTTGTACTATGTATATTTAATAAAACATTTAAACTTATTTAATGACATATTTTGTACGTTTTCTGGGATTTTGTGAACATTTTAATAAATGTATTGCGATGCCAAAGTTAATATGTTTATTTCTTTAAATTGTTCACATAATTAAAAATCACCCGTACGGCTCTCTTTTGAAAAACAAATATAACTTCCAATGTCTTTCGCATTAACCCATAGCAAAATTTCGTAAGACATTACTCTATGAAAGGGACTGAAATTAACTAATCTAACTGTCTCAACGTTGGTGGACTATTAATCTTTCTTACAGCATATGCTGCAGAACTAAGTCTGTCTGCTAATTTAGATATATGAGAGTCCCATTGAAGCTTTGCAACAATAGTAATACTAAGAAACTCAGTGGTATCCACAAAAATCAACTCCTGCGCATTAAGAAGCACATTGGTATTCGAATGTTCAACGTTAGGTACTGTGAATTTAATGGATTCTGTGTTATTGCCATTTAAGAGCAAATTGTAGGCGTTAAGCCAATAGTACTATAGTAGTATTTCCATTGAGCATTGTTAACATTGTCAAAATTTACTGACTGATGTTTGAGTCTTAAAATTAAAGAGGTATTATTAGCAAATAATACTACATCGTGATTGTTTCCCACGAGATAAGGTAAGTAATCAATATAGATAAGGAACAGAAGTGGGCCAATAATCGAGCCCTGTGGAACGCCGTTGATAATACCGATCAGAAGGAACCTTTACCATTGATAAAGACTTTTTGAGTTCTGTTACTTTATGTGTCTGTCTGTTATTTATTTATGAAATAATAAATCTAATCGCAATATCTTTGACACCGTAAAGTTGTAGTTTCCTGATTAAAAGCATCTGAGCAAAAGGGATCGCATCCCTCCAGTTGTCACTAAACAGGCAGTTCTTTGTAGACTATTTATCCTGCCACAGTCGTCTTTTGGTTGGCCTTATTACACCAAACAATGGAGGCGTAGGTATTAATGGGCGTTGATAGTAATAGGCATAGGTAATAACCTCACTATGCTGCTGGACAACCGTAGGATCATACTGGGATGCAAGCCCCAGTCGTTCCTAATCCTACGACTGCACGTCTAAAGCATTTTTTGACTTATGGCATACATTGCTAAGGTAAGAATTCACGTTAGTTTTTGGTCGATTGTTACGCTCAAATACTTCTTCAGTGGAGAATGGTACTTCTTTACCATTAGGCTTTGGTGACATTTTTAGATGTTAATCCCCCCCCCCCACCAGCAGTCATGTGGGACTACTACCGAAGGCGCTCTCCATATCTAGAAAGGCACATGGGGCTTTTCCTTTATCCTCCAGTGCTTTCTCGACCCTGTCAATAACACTGATCAGGGCTGTTGCCGTAAATTTGCCTCTGCGTTAGCATGCTGAAGAACAGAAAAGAATAAGAAGAGAGAAAGATAAGGATAAGAAGATAAGAAAGAAGGATATCTATATCCCTCTTTAGTTGTATGGGAATTATTCCATCCTCAACGCTTGTTTTATATGGTTTAAAGGAGTCAACAGCCCACTGCACCAAGTTTGGCCTTATTATCTTTACACCAGTCCTTATTACAAGAAGGGTTTTGAAAGAATTCAATGCGGAAGTCATCTGTGGCTCTGGAAAATGGGTTAACGCTAGTTACTCCAATATTTCTGTTTCACTGGTGGTGATGTAACCATCAGGCTTTTTAAGAAGCCGATCTGACTAGGTTTAGCTTTTATAGCATTTTGTGCAGTCTTGCACTACTTCGCGAAGACCCAACTTCCTCATATAGCTTCCTCTACGGTGCTCTCTTAGCTAATCTTATCTCTCTCTTATCCTCGATTAGGGCCGCACTATAAATATCACACTCTTTGTTTTTCTTGGCCCTATTAGAGAGTTTCCTGGTTTTTTCCCTAAGCTTCTTCAGCTTTGCATTCCACCAAGGAACTTTTCGTGTTGAGGTCTTGGTTTTGACGGGACAATTGCCATCGATTCCTTACTCCAGATCTTCAATCATTTTGATGCTTCTAGAAAACATTTCCAAATTCCTCCTTAGCCTGTCTATAGGCATACTAGGAGATCGCTATTGGATCCCTAGAAGCAACAGTTTCATTATCTTTAAATTTTTCAATATTTTTATTACTTACGCTGTGTAGCAGTTTTTTAAACATATGTATAATTCTCTTTAGAGCTACGGTTTAGATATGCGTATGAAAGAGGATCACCTTGTCTTAGGAACAGTGTTGGATAACTTTTATTTCTTCTTCAATTTATCTCATTTTAACATTTAACATTTTTTGTTCTAACTTCACCCATTATTTTTCTTTTTTCCCAAATATTAATCACAAGTTAATTTTGTTCACTAGCACAGTATGAGTAAACACGCAACGCATGGAAAATGGCAATATTCTATCACTTATACAGATTTAAGTTTTTTTTTATAGCATTGGATGACCTCAACTAAGGATCAACTTGCAAAATGCGTTGTCAGCCCTGAAGACGAAGATGGAATGCCTCGATTCCAGTTAAAGGGGTATCCGGCTGCCGTGTTTCGTATGTTGAGTGTAGACACTCACCATACGAAACACATCAGCATTGTGCTGCTATTCTGTGAGAGCGTGGTCCTGCTCCGGTCGAGCCTACAACTATAATACAACTGCAGCGTCGCCCTACTACATAAATATAGTTGTACTATAGGTGTTATTTATTTTTTTAGTTTTATATCACTCCCATTGAGAGAAGTCATAAAACTACTGTATTTACACAAATATGTAATCACGCCATAAAAATAAGTTTTAGAATGCAGTTTGCATACACCATTGTTCAGAAATAAGATTTTAGTGATAATAAAATAACACTTAGAACTGTAATAAGCAAGTAACAGAATGCGGAAAAACAACTTCTATACAGATTTAATGATAAAATACTTAAAGTTGCACACTAGAGTTTTCATATTTTGATTAGGAATCCTAAACTTACTTAGATCCCGTAATATATATAACTCATAACGTAAAGTGAAATTTACTAATGCAATGTAATTTTACTTTATTTGATTCCAAAAACATTTTATCAAGCTTTCTATTTGCTATAATTGGAAATGATACTTCAGAACCTCAAAAACATAACGCTAGATTTAACCCATAAATAAAATATACTTTCAACAGTAAAATTATGAAAGACATGTCGTTACTTAATTCGTACATTTCAATACAGTGGACATTTTGAGTACCACTTTAACGAATGTTCGGTGATTATTCCGAATAACCGAATATTCCGATTATTCGGTAAAGCTGCCGAATATGCCGAATACCGAATATAAAACGAATATTCGTCTCATCTCTACTTTTAATAGGATATCAACGTAAAATAGCAGCTCAATGCTTTTGTGTTTCGTATGGTGAGTGTAGAATATCTTTTAACTGACAACGAGGCATTCCATCTTAGTATTCAGAGGTGATAACGCATCTATATTTATAAGGAAACAATCTAATTTTGACACTCTAATACGCTTCTTAAAGAACTTACGATCTATGTGGACTGGAATATTGATATTCATAACGCTTGTGTACTTGGGTTATTTCAATATTATGGACGGACACTTCTATTTTATTTATCATCATCATCATCATCATCATCATCATTACGACCCTTCACAAGTTCACTGCTGAACATAGGCCTCCCCCAAGATATGCCACAAAGCACGGTCCTGAGCCACCTACATCCATCGACTTCCTGC
>DWHP01005033.1:0-12179 GCA_018247895.1 Parnassius honrathi
AAATATTAGTGTCTTTTAAGTTTTAATTGGTGTTCGGCGATTAAAGTGTTAATTTTGGTAATTCAATCGGCAGTTTTATTGTCACGAACCTCAAGCTCGTAACAATATCTTTTCCTATTTTGGTGTCCGTCCATGTAGGTACCAAACTTTAACGTGTTTTTGTGACGAAATAACGGTGCTCACATTGTTGCTTTTGGCTCTAGGGGGTACAGAGTGCCGGTACAATTACAGCCTATGAGGAATACAGTCATAGTCTTCAGATAACTCATCTTTAGCGTTCTTTGTTTGAAGTTGGTTGCAGATGTCTGTGCTCTGCAGTAGCTAATTACTGTCAGGTGGACTTTACTTGTTACTAAAGATGTTAAAATTAATTAGCTAAGATCCACGTTACAAAATAAAATTATGTGCCTTATCTAGTTTGAAGAGCTCATTCCGCCTTTCCTCAATCGCGTGCGATATCCCTGTCACCAATAACCCCAGCACAACTACTCCAAACATTATTATTGCCGTTAACCACTTCAGGTAAATTTAATATGCTTGAGTTAGGGAGTGGTTCACGACAGTAGTTAACTTTCTGACTTTGCACCATCATTCGTTTGCTTATTGTCGCAATTGACTTTTCAAAAAAATTGTGTAGTTGTATAATTAACAAGCGATTCGCCCCAGCTACTTAGGGGTAATATCAACATCTTGACAACAGCGCCACCTACCGGTACAACGATAGCTGAGAAACATCCAGGTGACCCCATAAGTACCTATAAAAATTTCATCAAAATCGGTCATGCTGTTTAGGAGGAGAAGAGTTACAGTCACATGCACACGATTTTAATATGACGACTAGTGATCCGCCTCAGCTTCGCACGGGTGATTTCTGTATCTCGGCAACAGCACCACCTACCGGGTTCAATTTTGAATCTCAAGTGTGACACCATTCTCGAATCAAATTAATCATCTGGAATTAATTTAACTAAGTCAATTAATCAACAGTTATTACGTGGTAGAGCAACAGTTATAATAGAGACTGGAGCTCGACGTCCAGAAGTGAGCGCATCCCGAGAAGCACCGCTTTGGGATCGGCAGTCCTAGATCAGCGGTGCTGTCAGGTTACACAGTGTACACACCACTACACACTACTTACATGCACATCACTTTCCACCTGACAGGTACCCCGTGGTCAACCCTACCTCCGTAAATCGGTAAGTGGTGCTTGCTTATTTGTCTGCCGTTAAAGGAATAATTCTCCATAAGCCATTGGGCTCTCCCCTTTCTTGCTCGTCGAGCTGGTTATTCGTGGTCCCTAACCTAGTCGACCCTTGTCTGGGCAACTCAGGACCGTAACACATGTTTGTTTAGATCGAATTTAATAAATGATTTAAACTAACTTCGGAACTTAGATTTAGGGACTTAGCTAGAGATATGAAATATTGGACACAAGTTGACAATATGAGAATTTGAAAAAATGAAGATTTTAAATTTTATTTAATACACAATTTTTTTTTTAATTTTTCGTTCGAATGAATTCATTAGATAAATCTGTCCTGTAGCTTCTTCTTTTAAGCCAAAGTCTAAGCGGTCGCCATAAATTTCACAGTATGAGATAAACCCGGATTGATTCGCTGCTGGCACCAATGAAATTATAAGTGTTGGCGGTAAACCATTTGCTTAAAGGTGAAGTATTTTACTTATTTTACAGCAGCAATCGTGAGAAACTAAAGAAGCATGGTGGACTTTTCGCATCATAACCCTCTTAGAAATAAGAAGTCTGTTCATAGCAGTACTTTACTCTTACGCGAATACTGGACGTTTTTAAAAAGCTTGATATTGAAGATGGTCTCTCTCATATATTTCAAACAATAGATCTACAAAAACCTATAAACAGTTGAAGCTATATCATGGTTGCAACACGAATACATAATTAACACAATTTGTACGTGGTAGTGCCTCGCTGCTGCTATATTATGGTTGTAACACGAATAGGTCGACCTGACCGGGGAAGGACCACGCTCTCACAGAGTAGCAGCGTAAAGTAGCAGCTTAATACTGCTGTGTTTAGTATGGTGAGTGTAGAGATCCGGAGATTCTTTTTTACTGGAAATGAGGCATTTCATCTAAGTCCTCAGAGGTAACAACGCATCTGCGTTTTGATTCTTAATCGAGGATAAATGTAAGGTCTATGGGCCACAGCATCCACTTACTATCAGGTGGACTATGTGCTTGTTTGTCACCCTTATTCTATATAAAAAAAGACGACGAGGACTGACGAGGACCATGTTCTCTTAGAATATTAGCGTAAAATAGCAGCCTAATACTGCTTTTTCGTACGGTGAGTGTAGAGAGCCGGGAACTCTTATTATTGGTAGCGAGGTAGTATGTGGCCATATTCAAGACGGCCCTCCTAAGTTATATCAAACTTGATAGACCACAAATCCCTGCCAAAGAACACCAATTCCTAATAAACATGATTTACGAGGCATTTGAATTAAAAACACCCTAATTTTAATAAATAAATTGTCTGGGTGCTAACTGCTGCAAAGCCAATCAAGTCACCCCAAGACTTCAAAATAAAGTAACCTCAGTAGTTTGAAACAAAATTATTTATTGAAAGTAGAAGTTAGTCCAGGTTGACTGTCACTAGGACGTCAAACAATTAGGTTCACTCGTGAATATGGGTGCCGGAGAACACCCAAAGTAGTGGGTGTTATAAAAAATACGTTAAAAATATTAAACAAGAATAAAATCTTTAAATTTAGTATTAAGCTATTGCATAGTTTTTATAGCGGGCTTTGAGCGCGGCGATCGAATCAAGAAATTCCGTAACGAAAATAAACCTAACACCACCGACTCCAACCGGCACAGCGGTGCGGCGTTGAAGGCCGCGCATCGTCTAACGTCGTTTCAGTTCGCGTCGCGTTCAGACTTCGGCAAGGTGTTTGTGTGCGTGCGACTAGACGTATGCATGTAGAATATCTTAAATATTTTAAACAATATTAACTTCTCATTTATTCAATAAAAGAAAAAAATTTGATTTCTTATCGGTCACCACGCTCAAAAAGTGTAACTTGAATTAATATCAAAGAAAAAAACAAAGAAAAAAATACTGCATAAATAAAATAAGTAATTAATTATAATTGCATAAGTTGGTAAAAAATGCTATGCAATAGCTTTACCGCGGCAGTCCCGAGTGCCACAAGTAATTTTTTTCTGTTATATGTTTTCTCCACTAAACAATGGATTTCTTTATAAAAGCAAAATCTAAGATTAATGCCGTATTGTGGCGGTCTAAGAGAATCCTCTGCCCCATATCATTCCATTAATGCAGCTGTGGCGAAAGGCAACTGAGGGAATTGAAACAGGGCAGCAGCATCATCCTGATAACATCAAAAAAAAACACTAACTGCTTAACAATTTCACTTCTCTCGTCAGAACTCTCGCTCCTCAAGGATAGATCGTTATCGTCGATGATCGTACGGATCTTCTGCCTTCTGATGACTAAATTGACGATCTTGATCGCATGTGCCAAATTCGTGAACAGTAGGAAAGCGGTGTCAGTCATTAGAGGCAGGTTGCCCCAAATCAAGCACAGATCTACAACTTGGATTATGATATACGTGCCTGAAATACAAAATGTTGGTACTATCCTAAGAAATCTGAGTTCCGCCAAGTTCAAAAACTCGAACGAAGATTGCTGTACAAAAAGGGTTATTATAACATTAAGGAATTTATGGATGATAATAACCCCTAGGTATGAGGTGATTGCTACCAAGTTCTAATTTCTTTTGTGATGTTAATTATTGTAACTTTAATGATTGTCGACCGATTTTTTTTTAAAGTCCCGCTGGGTTTCTTGCTGGTTCTTCCCAAGACAAAAGTATTTTCCGAACCAGTGGTAAATTAAACAAAAGAGTCACTTTCGATTCGAGATTTTATAATCTATATTGTATAAAAAAGTTTCTGTTTCTGTTTCAAAATCTCATTAAAATATATACAATGAATAAAATATACCGAAGAAAAATTCGATCAGTTCTTTTTCCAGGACTGAGATATTTATCTAGAAATTATGTACCAGTACCGGTTCAGACCCGTATCAATAGATTGCCTCCTAGGGGAGTTATAGGTTGCCAACGTTGTTTGCTATTTGGAAGACGCTGTTGTTCACCTCCTGGTTTGTATCCCTCCATGACCATTCTTACACCACCACCACAAGATCAAGAATTTAGAATTTACGTCATTTTTTCTAATAATATTGGATAATTATATATTTTTATTTAAAATGTTATATAAAGATATATGTGAAATAACCGAAATATTTGTATATATTAACATAATAATTGGGCAGTATTAAACTAAGTTATATCTTTATTATATAGTAGGTGCTATTGCTTTTATAAATAAGCCCGAATGATAATATTTTTTGGTTATAAAATATTTACAAAATGGTGTCAGTCTATAGCAGCCCGGTGAGCCTTTAAAAAGGCTAATTAATGCCGCATAAATACTCACACGTGAACAATTATTAAACCAGAAGCCAAAGAGAAAACCGCCACATGGTGGACCACCGCAGTGCCATTGTCTATTATGTAGTTCTATATGGGTTCACAGATATATTCCTCACAATATTGCTGACAAATGGTTATACAAATACAGTAAAATGAATGTATCTACAGTTTTATGCATTACAATAACTCACGTGTATTTCATTAAGGAGCTGTTAGCTGTACAACAGAACTCAGTCGATCTTTAAAAGTGCAAGTATTACATTCACGTTTATGCTGTTCAACAGTACTAGGCTTTTACTCATCACTTAAAAGTGCTATTACACAACAAAAGTTACTAAAAACAGCTCAAAACTGTTTAACCGGTTTACGGTGCATTATAATTGTACAAGTTTATGCTATTAAGCGCGGTAGAGTCATGCTCTAGCTGTATTCATAGTGTAGTTGTAGCACGAGTAGGCCGACTCGACCGGTGAAGGACCACGCTCTCACATAATATTAATGTAAAATAGCAGCTTAATGCTGTTGTGTATCGTATAGTGAGTGTAGAGAATCTGAGACCCTTTTTACTGGAAAAGAGGCACTCTGTCTTCTTCTCACGGCTGACAACGCATCTGCTATGGGCCACAGCAGCCACTTACCATCAAGTGGACTGTGTGCGGGCTTGTTAACCATATCGTATAAAAAATACATAAAAATACTATTGTAGAACCTAAGACACTAAAAAGAGCTGAAAACTTCATACCTGATTTACGGGGCATTATAATGGTTCATGTTTATGCTATTAACCAGCATTAAATACTTATTTACTGCTTAAACATGCTATTGTAGATACAAATGCACTAAAAACAGCTGAAAGCTTTACAGCTGTTTTGTGATTTGCTAAAGCTTTACAGCTGTTTTGTGATTTGCTGCACTAAAACTAAAGGTTAGAAAAGCATTTTGATATGCCATTATTCAACCGTTATACAGTGTAAAGCATCATAATGATTTTTAAATGCCAATATAAAGCTTCAAAATGTTCGGTGAACTTATATAAGAGTTAACTTAAATCATCCGTAGATTTACTATACGTTTTTTAAAATGCTTCCTGTGTAACTTGGGACATTTTACTGTTTAATTTATTTCAAATAACATACAAAGGCTTTTACCGACTTTTATATTTTTAAGATACTTGTCAAATCATGGGGGTGGGGTATTTTTTGCTCTAGCGGCTCTGGGTGGCAGCAAACCATACTAAGACTACCGACGCCTGTTTTATCCCATAGCCGGTGTTTCAGTCTTCAGTTACTCAGACCAAGAATTCTAATAACAATAGCTACTTACCCAAAATAAACATGAAACTAAGAAAACCGTAAACATTATACCAAACTTTAACATTTCTCGTCAAATTCTGTGGCGCCCAAAACCCGACAATCCTCAAAACTGTTAAAGACATACGAAGGGAAAAATTTATGTTATCGACAAAGATTGCCATGGCTTACATTTCCTATTGTATTTTACTTATCGTGATAGTTCAGTATTGAGTGAATAGAAAAGCTCAAAACCATATAGTTCAAAATTACTTTGATTTCCTTTAATTGCTAGTTTCAGTGGTTCTAAACATTTTTATATCGTGTAGTGGCGGTGTAACAATATTCATTATCTAAGAGATGACAGGGGGAACGAATTAGGAGATGGGCAGCAGGGTCAAATACGGTAACTGATAAAGGATAAGAGCTTTGAAGAAATCTGAATGATCAAGAAAAACTCGCCTGGAAATGTTTTGTGAACGTTGTCTAAAATTTTGTAGGAAACCATAAATCGGAAAGACAAAGACTCAATAAATGAACTTATGCCATATAAAGCTTTTGGGTCGTATCCTCTTAAAATACATATGTTGGACTCTTATCTGGATTTCTTCCCGGAAAATTTGGATGCTGTAAGTGACGAACAAGGCGAGTGGTTCCATCAGGACATTTCCTTAATGGAGAAGCGCTATCAAGGAAAATAGAGTCCAGAAATGCTAGTAGATTATTGTTGGATACTTAAAAAGACCTTCAAATCATAAGAAAATTATAAGTATTTATTCTACATTAAGCAATAATTTCTCTAAATGTAGCTGATGTTTGCACTTTTTACAAAAATATACGTTTTGATTTTACAAGGAAACCTGATGTGTCAATTTTTTTACATTCACATATTATTGTTTGGTGGTTCTAGTACATTCAAAATTTGAGAAGTTTCCAAGCGACAAAAAAAGTTAAAGTTTTGCTAACCTGTGACCTGTGACACCAGCGTAAAATAGTAGCTTGACGCTGCTGTGTTTCGTATGGCGAGTGTAGAGAACCGGAGGCCTTTTACTGGAGAGGCATTCGATCCTAGTCCTCACGGGTGACAACGCATCTGTATTTTGATTCTTAATCTAGGTTAAACGTAGACATCTATGAGCCACAGCATGTACTTACCATCAGGTAGACTGTGTGCTCGTTTGTCACCATTTTTCTATTAAAAAAACTATTTGAAAAAAGTTCCACTGCGTTTGGTCTAGTTCTATCTACCCATGACAAAGGTTTTATCCGGATCAGTGGTAAGGTTTAAATGACTTTCAATAAATATATAAATACTCTTGTAATCTGTATTGAATAAAAATGTTTCAATTCTCTTCTATCCTCTTGTCAAGCGATAGGGTTTAGATTTTAATACAATTTACGCTAATAATAAATAGATGTTCCTGGTCATAAATTATTACATGTTTATTAAGAAGAGGGGAATATGTTTACAACCTATGTCTTCTATAATTACCGGCTTGCACAATACACTTAGCAAATACAATTAAGCTATTATAATAAATACGGACTGTAATGTCGTGAGCTTTTCTCGACAGAAAATTAATGGCTACATGTTTGTATTCTGAGTAGGTAATTATTTTTAATTGCAACTGAAAGCTAAAACATTTTGTCATCGTAATTAAAAACTAAAACATTTTCAAATTATAGAGTAAGTTATCTCATACATACTTTATATAGCAGTAACTGTTTTTGTCTACTACTAAAACGTAGTGCTATCTCATCGGAAGTAAGCATGTAAGGTGCGTATGTCAGCTAGTGGGTGGTGCAGAGACGACAGTACGCCTTGGTTTACAACCTAAGTTATGGCGCGATTACACTTGGTCGTTTGCCCTTATTCGATTGCCTATGGAATTTGGACAAACGACTAAGTGTAAATGAACGGAGTCGAGTAAGCCCGCCTTCGTTTTGGTTACCCGAATCAAGATACTCGACGCGATTTTGGCAGATGTCATGGCGTACGCAGAAACGTTCCTCACCGAATGCGGGCGCAGAGTCGTTTGCAAGTATTCGAGAAAAAGAATGTAATGTAAATAATGCTTCGGGTGCCCGAATTCGGGTAACGTCTTTCGTGCACCCGAAAGCGAGCTAACGACCAAGTGTAATTGCGCCTTAAGTTACGTTTTATGATAATTTAATTGGTTTTATATATTTTATATCATATACTATATATATAAAAAACTATATTTGTTTTTATGAATGCTGATGATGATTTTTTTTCTGCCAACGAAACTGCTATATCTATTGACGATAGTTTTAGTTCCATAACCGCTACGCTAAGTGATTTTTTACGTCATAAATTTGATCAGTCTAGCTCTATTACTTTAGCTTAAGCTTTATTAAATGTGTGTCATATCAATGCACAAAGTGTACCCAGCTATTACAGTGATCTCATTGAAGCCTTTTCTAACGTGAACGTTCATGCCATCCTGATTTCGGAGAGCTGGTTGAAGTCCCATCTTACCCCCTCTTTGGTTTTACTTCGATACGTAATGATCGAGTTGATAAGAGAGGGGGTGGTGTTGCTGCATACCTCCGCAGTGACTCTTTTAAATTTCTAGCTTCCTCCTCGCCTTTTCCTCCGCATATGCCGAATTTCTTTTTCTTGAAGTATGTGTGATGGGAGTTAAAACTGTTCTTGGTGTTGTATATTGTCCCCCCTCTGTCAATTACTTCTCTAGCCTCGAAACGACTCTGGAATCTTTAGGGTCAGAATACTCACATCACATCATCATGGGTGATTTTAATACAAATCTCCTGGCTTCGCACTCATCCCGTTCCTATAAGTTCCTTCAAATAATCGAGTCGGTTGGCCTTCATGTTCTACCTCTACAAGCCACTCACCACAATGCGGACGGGGAGGACACGTGGCTCGATTTAATGCTCACCTCAAACCCCACCCTTGTCTCTACTCATGGTCAACATTATGCGTCTGGTTTCTCCCATCATGATCTCATTTTCCTTTCCTATATCATGAAACCTCCTAAACCCTCACCTAAAATCCTGCACTTGCGTTGTTTTGGCCGCATGGATGTAGAGAAGTTGTGTCAGGATGCTTCTAAAATTAACTGGGACAAAGTGACAGCCGCTCCCACGGTAGACGAAAAAGTTAGCGCATTTAATAACATATTAATTGATCTATATAATATGCATGCTCCTATTAAAAAAGTAAAGCTAAAGCGGTTGCCAGCACCTTGGATGACAACAGAGATCCGCGTTGTGATGAGGCGTAGAGACCAAGCCTTTCAGAAATATAGAAAAGCGCGGTGTGAGGAAAACTGGTCCGTTTTTAAAACTGCAAGAAATCGGTGTAACCAGATGATACGCAACGCGAAACGCCGATATATTCTTAACAACATCATAACCTCTTCCCCCGCAGATATCTGGAAGTTTCTTGGAACCATGGGTATTGGTAAGAAGTCCCATTCTGAGTTTCAGACGACAATAGGTTTGGATAGTATCAGTAATCAGTAATCATCACTTCTTTTCACATAGACCTCTGGATCACCAAACCAAGTGTCAAACTGTTAATCAGTTAATGGGTTTACCTCGTCCTAAAATCCCTCCGTTCCGCTTCTCTCCAATAGCGGCGAATGAGATCAGGAAGGTTATATTCTCCATTAAGTCTAATGCTATTGGTTGTGACAATATTAGTCGCCGTACGATTATTAATATTATAGACCATCTCCTCTCTGCTATTTCCTATATAATTAACTTCTCTCTGGATTCTGGAGTTTTCCTGTCGCTGTGGCATAAAGCTTACATTATAACTCTTAAATCTCTCGCCAAAAATTTCTAATCCTTCTTTACCTAATCACTTGCGGTCTATATCCATTCTTCTCTTTTTATCAAAGGTGCTAGAGGCTTGTGTACACAAACAGCTATCACATTTTATGTTCTGGAATAACCTGTTAAGCTCGTTACAGTCTGATTTCAGGCCAGGTCATAGCACTGTTTTCACGCTCCTTAAAGTCACTGGTGACAATAGGGCAGGCATGGAGGAAACTAAAATCACAGTACTGGTTTTGGTTAACCTCTCTAATGCCTTTAATGCCATCAGTCGAGACATCCTATTATCAATCCTTCCACTTTCTATGATCTCATCGGAGGCTTTGTAGTGGTTCTCATCTTATATTCGAGGCCGCCAGCAGTCAGTTCGCATTAACGAGTCCTCATCAAGTTGGTGTGACTTGCATGCTGGTGTTCCTCAAGGCGGTATTCTATCTCCGTTGTTATTTTCAATATTTATAAATCTCATTACCCCAAATCTTCAGTGTGCGTATCATTTGTATGCTGATGACTAGCAGTTGTACTCAACGCGAAGGTCGACTGTATATCTACAGCAATAGAGTCTCTCAATAGGGATCTAAAGTATATAAAGAACTGGTCTGACAAGTTTGGCCTTAAAGTTAACCTTTCCAAATGCCAGGCTATAATAATAGGTAGCCAACAGATGATAAAAAAAACTGGATCCCACAGCTTTACCGCTGATCATTTTTAACGGTTTTGTTTTAGAACTGAGTAATACCGTGAAAAACCTTGGATTGCACATTGACTCCACCTTGAGCTGGCAAACTCAAGTGGCAAATGTTTGTCAGAAAGTGACAGGCATTTTGCGTTTTCTCTACTGCCTGAAAAATTTTCTCCACCGCCTGAAAAATTTTCTCCCGTCCAGGACCAAGACGATTACTATGCAGACCTTAATTTTTCCCATTTTTGACTATGGTGATGTGTGTTGTTTTGACCTGAATGCAGAACTCGAGAACAAATATGTATGACCGTCTTCTTAATAACTGCATTCGATTCATTTTTAATCTTCGAAAGTATGATCATGTGTCTACTTATTAATCTCAACTTAACTGATTACCCATTCGTCAGCGCCGCAGTCTACCTACATTCGCTACTCTTTACTCAATCTTGATGTCTCCTAATCCTCCATCTTATTTAACTCCTAATTTTCAATATCTTAGCTCCAACCGTGATAGAGTTCTCCGTTCTAGTAATAACCTTTTGCTTCAGTGACCCCCTTTTAGTACTAACTTTGTACAATATTCTTTCATTGTTCAATCTGATATGTTACAAATATTTTTTTTAATTAAATTTTTATACGTGGAAGAGCCACGCTGTAGTTAATAGTACAGTTGTAGTACGAATGAGTAAGCTTGACTGGAGAAGGATCCCGCTCTTACAGAATACTAGCGCATAATAATAGCTTAACGCTGCTGTGTTTCGTATGATAAGTGCAGAGAACCGAAGAGCATATTTTGGAAATGAGGCATTCCATCTTAGTCCTTACGGGTGCCAACGCATCGGCATTTTGATTCGTAATCGAGGAAACACGTAGATGACTATTGGCAACAGCAATCATTTACCATCCGGTGGACTGTGTGCCCGTTTGTCACCCTATCCTATAAAAAAATTAATAAAAGGTGAGTTAGGATATCTCGTTTTTAAATACTGGAGTAGAATAACAGTTTTGGTGCATTTTTTGTTACTTTCAACGCAAAGCCTTTATCTTGAACCTATAAACATTATTTTTTATTCTCAAGGGTTGTGATCTACTTTGTAGCTAATTTACTTACGCTGTAAAGCAATTTTACATTTTTTTAGAAGGCATTTAAGGGGATATAGTCACTCAGCTCAAATTCTAATTTCGCCCCCACTTCCCCTATGTACCGACATGTTTGTAATCACTAATACTATAAGTAGATCGTTTGATACTTATTTCATTGGGTTTATCATATTTATGCCTGTTTCTTTACGCCAACCCAGTCGCTTTTTATTTTTATCACGGTTATTTCCCATTTTAATTTTACGTCGTCCTGTTGTGTAATGTGTATTCTAATCGTAAGAGACACAGCTCCCCCGTTCAAAATCCGAAGCGAGACTAACCGGGCGGCAGGAAATAAGCTTCAAGATGCCGATAGTTTAGGTAATTTCGTTTTACAGTGAAAATAATGGCAATTTAAAAAAAAACATAAGCCATGCTTTAAAGTTAGTTCAGTTAGTATGCAAAGTTTCATGAACTAATTTAAAGTACTTTATGAATAACAGCGGTTTATTCATCAGTTTGGAGTTAGCTTCGGATTTTTTTTCTATCGAGAAAATTTTACGGAATCATGTTTTCCTCTAACACAGTACTTATTATTAATCCTCAACTTTACCATATATTTACTTCAAAATTAATGCTGCAATATTTTCGGCATAATTGAGGATCTTTCTAACCTATTTGAGGCAGTACTTTTAATATTTTCCCTTAAGGAGCGAATACAAATCATATATGTTTCTTAAATGAGCGTAGAGTCATGTCTTACTTACTTTTAATAATCAAAATTATAATATTTACAACTAAGACTAA
>DWHP01005034.1:0-12179 GCA_018247895.1 Parnassius honrathi
ATATACCATAGCCTATTTTTAGTTATTTATATATAACTAATTATAATAATGAAGAAAAGTTGAATAGAAATAAATAAAATAAAAATCTTTCAAACCGAAATCAACAAATGTTAGGATTATTTATTTGCCAATACATGAACCGTACAACCAATATTAAGATACCGACAGTCAACTATTCGAAAACATCACTATCCTAGTGATGTTTTCGAACGTAACTCTATAAAACTACTGTCTGTTTATTAAATAAAATAAAAATATAAAGTTTCCTTAGCTATGTTTACCCTACATTTTAGTGCTTATATTTCCGTAGGATCTTTTCTGTGAAACAAATTTTAGTTGTATAAGTATCGAATCTCGAGCTTAAACTATGTCTTAAGAAGAGTTCTTCTAAGCAATGTTCAATATTTGCTGACGTACTTCTTGTGGGGGAATTCTTCAGATTCTAGTTTAAACCTTGAGACTAATTATAAGCAATTTCGGCCAGTAAGCTTAGTAAAAATTGCCCATAGCTTAGATAGACCATAGATTAATGTTTAATTACTGTAGTCTATAGACATATAAAAGTGATTTTATTATTTACTCTTTGTATAGTCTCTATATACACAGTAATCTATGGCTTACAGTAATTACATACATACGTATGAATAATCCATTCTATAAGGTGATCATTTTGACCACAGAGTACATTGTACGATTTTGACGTAACGGATATATCATTATAATGGTATATGTAACGTAGCAACACAGTAATAGCAAATACATAAATGAAATTATACTCCGAGTGAAAAGCTGAATAGCTAAAATACTGCACTAGGCGAGAAAAAGCTATCAGCGATAAGGGATAAGTTAGTGATGGCAGTTGTTGTGACATCACGTATTTCCGCGAGAGCACTTCTCCTTCCGAAAAAAAGCACGCTATGTGACATAACTACTAGATATATTTTATGTTTATTTAATTAGCCGCAACCGCCACCCGCCCTCGCCACGTTTCTTCTGTATAAACCGCGCCAAAGGTATGATGTGTCTGCTGAATCTGCCTGACAAGCGTGGCGATTACGCCGTATTCTAACCTGACCATATTCTAATCTAAGGGCAAGAGCTATATCTAAAAATGGACTGTTATGCGCTGATCTTTAATCAGCGTCATCGTCATAAAGAAAAGGAGGAGATTGCATATACATGGTAAAACACACTGAAATCAAAATAATAATATTTAGATTTCTGTGGTAAAACAAAATATGCCAATAACTTTCGTAGATTTTGGGTGATAAAAATGGTGACAAAGTTATGAACTTGAGATTATGATGGGGGTTCTTCCCTTTGGATTTTAACGCTTCAGCATTTTGATACTTAATAAATACGACTCGATGAATGTAGGAGTCCATGGATCAAAGTATCAACTTTCTATCAGGTGGGCTGTGTGCTTGTTTTACACTCTTATTTCTATAAAAAATACTGATTAAATATATGTCTACATGTACAAATTTTCAAATATTGAAAATTTTATCATATTCTTTATTACACGTAATTTTCAATTTATTATTTACTAGTATCTTTAACAACCTTGTTTGTAGTGCTTTGATTTTATTTTAACTGTTTACACTGGGAACGTAAGTCCATATCTACCCAACCCGTAATCTATAGTTGTATCCGCAAGCGCATAGTACATGTGTAACGTACTTCTGCTTAACCTAAATTTTAGGTGGTGCAATTTACCCAACACACTACGTAATTTGTTACGAATTTGCTCAACATGTGTACTCCATACAAAACTTGTAAAGTAAGGTTATAGTTAATCCTAGGTATTTGTAGCATGAGACTTGTTCTAACTTCAGATATTTACAGTTATTTACATTGCTATTTTTAAGAAAACAATCGTAGGTATGACCCTGAATTACAAGTCAGCGTGTTTTTGTTGATTGTATGGCAAAGATATTAACATAAATTTAGTTTTGCTCATATTAATTACAAAACACTTATCATGCGCCCATTTAACAATGATGTCTAAGTCTTTTTGCATAACTTTTTGTATCGTCTTTGGATCTTTATCAGAGTACATTAGGCAAGTGTCACCGGCATGCATATTATACATTTTACATGATCGTATAACTTTACTGATTCCATTTACATGAATGATATACCCTACTGGACCGAATACCGAGCCGATTGGGACTCCATATTTGATTTGCCCAAGATTACTACTAGTTTCACTAATGCGGACTTCTAATGTTCTATTCTTTAAATAGTTGCGGAACCATAAGTTGGTGGGTCCTCGAACACCGCACTATTCCATAGATTGCAATAGGCCTTCGTGGTCCAGTGTGTCGAAAGCTTTTTTAAAATTGATAAAAGTAACGGCTACTAGGTTTTGGTCATTAAAAGCGTTGTTCACGTCGTTTGTAAATTTAGCTAAAGAGATTTTCGTGCTTCTTTTTGGTCTAAACTCTTATTGTACATCTGTTATAATATCATTATTTTCTAAAAATTGTGAAATTTGCTTAACTCCAAGTTTTTCAATGATTTTATTGATTACATTAAGTATGGCAATGGGACAATAGTTTGTGAATTCTTGATGTGATCCCTGCTTATAGATAGGTCTGATTATCGCTTTTTTAGTTCTTCCGGGAAAACACTTTTTTAAAACGCATGTTAATAAAATTCGCTATGATAGGACTAATTACTTTCTTAATAAATTTTAAATTCTGAACTCTAATTCGGTCTGACCCCGGTGACCTGTTGCAGCCTAATTTGTCTATAGTTTTACTCACCTCATCAGTTGATACTTATTTATATCGGAAGCTCACGTTGCACGTGTCAATATATTTTTCTTTTTAAAGAGGTGAGGTTACACTTGTGTTTAATATTATTAATTTCGTCAATAAAAGTTTCGCAAAACTTATTACAGATATAAATTGTTCATTTATCTTTCAATAATGGTATCAACTGATGTTTTATTTTTCCGCAGCTACTGGTTTATTTTTCCCCAAATTGTACAGTTAATTACTTATATTTTTTTATAATTGTGTTTCGCCTTATTTATTAATTTTTGTACTTTATTTCTGTATCTAGTATATTCTAATCTATAATTTTTTAAATACTAGGATTTGATTTCTGAACAAACTGTCTTTAATTTCAATCACATTTTATATGAACTTGTTCGCTAAATGTCATGCTCATCTGCAAACCGTTTACTCGGATTATTTTTATAGAATGGGGGTGACAAACTAGCACACAGTTCACCTGATGGTAAGTGGTTGCTGTGGTTAATAGACATCTACATCTGTCCTCGATTACGAATCAAAACGCAGGTGCGTTGTCCCCCCTTGAGGACTACGACGGAAATCCTAGTTTCCAGTAAAAAGGGGATCCGGTTCTTTACACTCACCATACAAAAGACAGCATTACGCTGCTATTTTACGGTGGTAGTCTGTGAGGTCGTGGTCCTTCCTCGGTTGAGTCAACCCATTATATTAGTACATAGTGTACAGACCCGGAGACCCTTTTTTACTGGAAACGTACTGCTGTGTTACTTAATATTGCTGTGTTTCGTATGGTGAGTGTAGAGATCCAGAGATCCTTTTTAACTGGAAACGAGGAATTTCATCTTATTCATCACGGATGACAACGCATCTGTATTTTGATTCGTAATCAAGAATAGATGTAGATGTCCATGGGCCACAGCATTCATTTACCATCAAGTGGACTGTGTGGTCGTATCGTCACCCTTATTCAACAAAAAATGTCCACCAGATCGAATTTCGGTCACGGTGGTCAGCCTCAACGGGGACTATCCATTGGCGCAAGACATAATTATAGTGCCCAAGTGTATGCGCAAGCACAGGTGCAACCTCTATTCTCTCACTCTCGTAATCCGACGGAACGGTAAACCGACACGTCCGAAGAGAGATCGGGCGCAGGATCAACGGCTTTACGTGCTCTCCTAGGCACGGTGGTGAGACACCGTCAACTTCCTGACTCCGGGCAGCTACTGAGAATTTCTCTCGTTTGCCCCGACTCCTATATAAAAAAATTTATTATGGCGGCTTAAGACCACTGCCCTGTATCAACAATAGGTGTCGTAAAAGGTGACAGAGGAAAAATGAAACGGGTGATAGCAAATATACATCCCTTTTTTATAGAATAAATGTGACAAACGAGCACACAGTCCTCTTGATGATAAGTGGATGCTGTGATCCATAGACATCTACATTTATCCTTGATTAAGAATCAAGACGCGGATGTGTTTTCACCCCTGAAGACTAAGATGGAATTCCTCGTTTCCAGTAGAAAAGTGTCTCTGGATCTCCACACTCAGTAAGAGCGTGGTCCTTCCCCGGTCGAGCCGACCCATTCGTGCCACAATCATAATAAAGCTGCAGCGTGGCTCTGCCACGTATAAAATTCTATCAGCTCTACGTAATATTAATTCAAATGTATCCAGGGTAACTATCAATTATTAATCAACGTAATTAAGAAGTAAACGTTGTGGTTGCCAAAAAAGCTCGAGTGCTTCCCGAGTCCATTGATTACGGTTTTCATGAATGGCTTGGTGGGGATGCGTGATGCGTCGCCTGCGCCTCTTACGGGCTACGGACACTCCGTGCGTCGGAGACTACCCGACAGTGTGCACCGGCGCGACTGCGCGGACCGTGCCTCAAATTGTGCGGGAAAACGAACTGTCACGAACTATACTGTGACTGAACTTAATTCTTGTGCTTAGTTCTGTGCTTATACTGCGGATCTCTGGTTGTTATTTTTCTGGTATGCAGCTTTAGAAATGGCGCCGTTTAGCTTAAGGTAATTTTTTGATTTTATTTGTCCTAAGCTTATTTTACAAATTTCGCGGCTTTTTAGATTGTTTTTCAAAAATATGATTTTTCCAGATTTTATTACCTGAAGTATTTTAATGAGTCTATATTCTATCAACAGTTTAGTTTTTAGGATAGTTTCAGCTTTTTCAGTTTTTATTAAGTTTTCAATACGATCCAATTAGAGTGATATTGTACAGGCTTATTTATAGCTTTGATAAGTTAATATTTATTGAAATTTTAAACATTTTGCAAGATTAATTTGAATTTTTAATAAAAATGAAGACAAGAATTCCGTACCAAATTACGACCGAAAGCTATTAATTTGAATTTTTCCACCAAACCTTATAACAAGTTGGGGTTGAGTGATGCAAAAAAATAAGCTACTGAACCGATGGCTTGCCTATACTTGTTATAGTTATATATAATAATAAGTTAATTTATTTTGTTATAATATTTTTTGTTATTCGTTATTCGAAAATGCAAATAATATTAGTTTGTAAGGTTAAAATATACATACGAATACAACTGTTAACTGATTTATATTTTCAAATGGCTTGGAGTTTCTTGGATTGAATTTTTAACCTTTCATTTTCTTATTTGTTATATTAAAACTATTATTTATTAAAAAAACTTAATATTTAGTTTTTTTTAGAGATAAATAATAATTCGTCCTAAATTTATTATCATCAAAATTAAGGCTAAATCTAGATAGAAGTGTTAAAGTTTTCTTTCTTTTTTTCTGACCTGAGCGATATGGTATAATTTGTGAGCTGTGTCAGAGATAGTAACATAAAAAATAAAATTTTCTAGAGAATATGATTCGATGATGTGACACAACAGCACCGTCCACCTGATGGTAAGTTGCTGCTGTGGACAATAGGGTGTCTTTTGCCTTTATATCCATCACTGATTAAGAATCAAATATATTGTTACCCCTGAGGACTACGCAACGATACCAGTAAAAAGTGCCCCCGGATCTCTAAGGCTGCCATATGAATCACTGCGAATTTATGATGATATTTTAGGCTGACATTCAGTATGCTGTAATCCTAATGCAACTGCTGCGTGGCTAGTCTACGTGTGATAGTTGGTAGCTTGTACAATCCGTTACTTCGTGGATAGTTGCGATTACTGTATCGCGTCGACGTGCTTCGGTCAGTATTCAGACACAATCTCGAGTAGTAGCTCGAGCTCCACAATCTCAAAATTTGTATAACATAGTATCAGTTTGAAATAGTACGGTCTAGACTCAAATTTTGGCATCGTAAAGTATTAGTTTAAACTTGAGAATGGTTTTGAATATAGCCCTAAGTGTCTAAGGTCGGTATTCAGAAGCAGTTTCGAGTTTAAACTTTTAGTTTATTAAAATGATTATATATTAAAATATGTACATATTGCCCGTCGCTTTCATTAATAAATTGGAATAAGCGTAACAAAGTAGAGGTACTGGAAAGTGTTTCTAGAAAGAACAAATTAGAGCTTGATAAAAGTATTTCATTTACATTGAAAAGATATTATATTATAATTAATTTGAGGGGGATAAATTAATAAAGTATAAATAATAAATAAAATTAATATTAAAATATTTTAACGGGGGTTAAAGTATATTTAATAGAAAAAATAAAAAAAAGTTAAAGAAAATTAGTATTGTAAAAGAAATTTGAAATATATTGAAAATAAATTTATTTAAAAGTAAATTTAATTTATTGTATCTTGTGTATCAGAGTTTATTAATAATAATTTTTTTTTAAAAATTTTCTCGAATTCAGTCAAAGATACTGTAAGTTTGTTCTGCGTTGATCGAACCAAAAATTGATAGTTAAAATTTGAGTTAGCGTTCGTTCACTATGACATCAAGACGTTACACACTTCAGTCTCCTCCGTAAACATGGGTGCAGTAAAGTGCCCGAAATTTCGGGAAATAAATAAGGTAAAGTTAATCAAGATAAATATTTAAAATACGTTTTATTCCACATGTAATATTTGCCTAAATACAAGAAACCATTATAAAAAAATGAAATCGCAAAATATGGACCCGGTAAGTGGAGTTGTAAAAGTCCGGCGTTAATTCTAAGTGCAACTTATTGCGCTACCTATCTGAAATCACGAAAAGAACACAAACAATGTCTATCGAGCTAGTGCTGTAATAATTTATAAGTGGTTCGCACAGGCCACTATTATAGTAATTGGGCGCTAAAGTCTGTCTCGTAGGGATTTGTTACACGTATAGAGGTTTATCCCTAAAAGGGATTCCATTAAAATTCACTAATGATCTTAGCAATTACTACACCAAGAATATAATCGCCCCTTCCTTACTCTTTCGAGCTCCAAACTTACTACGACCCGATTACTAAGCTCGGGAAGAATTTACTCTGGAGGCAAGTAACTTATAATATATTGTAGGAATAAGTGGCATGCTTAGCATCTCGGATTATGTAGAGATAATGAAATGGCCCCGGCCATTATGAATTTCGGTCTTGTATAATTATAATTTACACGGCGTAATAAAGACCCGAGGTAGATGTTGTAATTGTTTTGTATGTGCCCTAATTTGTATAAGCCGCTCATTGCGCCTAATGGAGTGTTGATAAGCGTGAATTAGATTTTGTGCCGAAATAATTCTTGATATACGAACCAGTCTTGAGATAATTACGCCATTATTTTATCAAATAAGAGTGAAATACGAGCACACAGTGCACCTGATATTAAATGGATGATGTGGCCCATAGACATCTGGAAATCTTATTGTTTGCGCCCGATTGAGAACCGGTTTAACGTTGGATTGCATTCCTTTAGAGGGTGCGGCCGATCGAATCGGCCGGTTTTAGCCTGCGCCGGCGCGCTGCGAATTAGTTGAATTGAAGCTGCGCACCGCAGTGCCGCGTCTGGAGCAAATTGAGCTCATGAACCTCAAGTTAAATCGAAATCTTTATAAGTGCTTGACGGCCGCCATTGTTTTAGTTTAGTTTCGTTAATAAATGTTATAACGAGGCCTTTCTTTCATATCGAGTGATCGGTTTAACTTCGCTTGTTACCAATTTGTGTCAAGGAATTGTATAGGCGGGCTTTTAATATCGAACTAAATAATTTGGCATTGAGGTGTAACTTACGTGGCATTCTATATAGCACGAAGTGCATTCACTTATTTGATTGAACTCTAAACCTGGACTATATATCAACTTAGACTGTAGTTTTGTGCTAGGTGAAGTGAGACTGGAGTTCGGCGCCAGAAGGGAGGGCGCCTTTTGGAACAGTGCAGCGACGGCGGATTCCGGCCTGCCTTGGTGACGTCGGCTAAGCAATTACCACACACCTTCTTCCACATACACACCCACTCTACTTTCACACCACGCCGACGACGCCTTGTGGTATACCCTACTCCTGAACTAGGTAAGTTCTGTTTTTATATGCTAGCCACTATATAATAATTTTTCATAAGCCATTGGGCTCTCCCCTGGGGTTTCCGCCGATTTGGATTGCTATGGGCCCTAATCCGGTCGACCTTCGCCTGGGCAACTCAGGGCCGTAACACTCATCAATAAATAACCAAAATTTAGATGCGTTGTCACCTCTCAGTGCTAACATGGAATGCCTCGTTTCAAGTAAAAAGTTCCGATTCTCTATACTCACCATACAAAACCGCAGCAATATGCTGTATTTCACACTAGTATTCTGCGAGAACGTGGTTCTTTCCCGGTCAAACAGACTCATTTGTGCTACAACCATAATATAGATGCAGCATGGCTCTACTTTAAAATAATAAAACTTATCTTTTTTAATTATTGTAAATGTAAGTGCTTGATTACAAATCCACCTGGTGGTAAGAGCCGATTAAGTAACAAAAGTACTTATTAATTTGTAAAATATAAAGTTGTTAACTCGGTCTAAATTATATACGAAGTTATTTTTACCTCACTTTTCCGAAGTAAATAAATCTCGGCACAATAAAAGCGACACGGCCGTACCATACATTTATTGAAGCAATTCAGGTCATTTTCGACCCCCTATAACTTCGTTGTGGATAGAACTAGAAACCTGAATTCAAGCAAGCATGGTATAGATACGGTATATTTCAAATTTTATTCAATTTGAACTAGTAGTTTAGGAATTATAATTAGTCAAAATTTCGTAATTTTGTCACTCACTGACTGACCGATCATCAAAACTCTAAGGCACTTCTAGCAAACATAGAAGCTCAAACTTAGAACACAATTAGTGTTTGGTATACAAATTAAAGAAAACTAAAATATTATTCAATTTCGGTCCAGTTTTCTAGACACACTAACTGTATTAATAACTTTGCAATCCTATATAAATATATAGGATTACAAAGTTACATGTGCAGTGAATGAATCAGTGTACCTGAATGTGTATAATATTATAATGGAATAAAAGGTATAGATAGGTACTTTGTTGGTAACCAAGAAGAAGAAGGTACCGGAAGGAAAAAAAGTAGGACTATCTGCAAAAATAAATGAGATGCCATCAAAAACATACCTTGTAAAAGAAACCAAGTCCCGCAACTCAGTTCTTCTATCGTAAAAAGTTGTGAGGTCCATGTAATACCAAATCGGTTAATTTATCAATCCCTACTTAAGGGTCCTTCTGTCCTAAGTAATTACGTATTATTTAACATAACAAAATCTTATTGTGACCATATCAATATTAAAATATTTTATGTTCTAAATAAATAAATTGAATTGCCAATCGCACTAATATGATATGTATTACTTGTGAGACACATTGTGTTTTCATGCGATGGCCCAAGTGAGTAACGAGACTAGGTCTTTTTTTTACAAGTTATGTTTTTGATGGCATATTTATTTACAGGATATGATAATATTTATGACTATAAAAGAAACAAAAATATGATGCCGAAATTAAAGTGATAAAATGTATATATTGCTGAAACTTCCAAAATTTCCTTGGGATTTCTGAAATCTGCAGAGCAAATACTCTTTTTCAAATAATGAAAAGATAATCCATTGCTGATATCATAATATGTAAGATAAATTTCTTTAAGTGGAAGCATATCTCCAATGTGCTTTGTTGAGTTCGCCATATTACGTTATTTTGAAAATGATATAAGAGAGAGGAATTAAGGTTAATATTTTTGCCAGATTACATAGATACAACAAACAGAAGAAGTGGCATATAGGTACATAACATTCAAATATAAAAAATCCATCAAAAAATCATAAACTAAAAGTAGAATTACGGACCTACTCCGCGCGGTATACCAAAAATGCTTTCTCAGTTGATTATTTGCAAGTGGTTTTAAAAATCTTTAAATTTAATCTTGACCTGTGCGTATTATATACGTAGTTTTACTGTTCTGTAATGGCTATAATCAGTATATTTTAAAGTGTCCTTATAGCGGCAGCGTAAATAAATACACCACTAAGTTCTTATCGACTTTAGGAAAGTCCATAATTACCCAACATATATGGCGTGTCTATCTCATGAACTGCCTCGTTGGTCTAGTGGTTGTAGTAGTGCGACTGCTGATCGTGAGGTCCTGGGTTCGAATCCCGGGTCGGACGAAAAAATCAATCATTGAGTTTTTCTGTCAAGAAATCCTCAGTAGCTGCCCGGATTCAGGAAGTTGGCGGTGTCTCACCCCCGTGCCCCGTGCCTCGGAAAGTACGTAAATCGGTTGGTCCTGCGCCCGATCTCTCTCCGATCGTGTCGGTTTACCGTCCCATCGGATTATAAGAGTGAGGGAGTAGAGAGTGCACCTGTGTTTGCGCATACACTTGAGCACTATAATCCTGTCCTGGTCCGATGGCTAGCCTCCGTTGAGGCAGGCCGCCGTGGCCGAAATTCGGTCTGGAGGACATTGTTATTGTTATCTATCTCATATATGCTAGAGTCGAGTAGTGGCGGTAAGAGAATTACTACCATGCTACCCCGTGGGTGTCGTAAGAGGCTCAGACTCAGCAATAAAAACTGCGGATACCCGCCACCTACCAAACGTAGCAACTGTGGCAGTTATCCCCGTATGAAGCAATCTATATGGGAGGTCTCTGTTAACCATTGTCTCCATTCATCCATAAATTGCTCAATCGAAATCTGCTTAACTTACTTATAGAATAAAGGGGAAAACGAGCGTACAGTCTACCGGATGGTAAGTGGATCTTGTTGCCCATAGACATCTACATCTCTCCTCGATTGAGACCTAAAATACAGATACGTTTCCAGCCTTGAGGACTAAGACGGAATATTTTATTTTTAATGTTGACTTTTTAATGGTGACTACCGCCGCCTATGAACAATCGCAACACCAAGGGAATTGCAGGTGCGTTGCCGACCTTTTAAAACGAGTAACTCTTCTCTAGAAGAAGTAGAAGTAGTCGTATCGGTCGCACATTGGTGGACCGCCAAGCATCCAGATGGTGAGAATAGTATCATGAATTTTGACGCGATGTGCATTCGTGGAATTTAGTGACTGGTACTGGAATGCCTCGTTTCCGGTAAAAGGGGTCTCCGATTATGTACACTTACCATACGAAACACAGCAGCATTGCTACTATTTTACGCTGGTATTCTGTGAGAGTGTGGTCCTGTCCGGTCGACCCGACTTATTCGTACTAGAGCCACAATATAGCTGCAGCATGGCTCTACCACATTAAATTACCATAGGTTGCGATAGTGGCGAGTCCCTCAGATGGCGGTAAAGTAAGACTACGAAATCATCATTAACATTATTATAGCCCTTCACAAGTCAACTTCTGAGCCACCTGCACCCATCCGGCTAGCTGCATCTTATTTTTTTATAGGATAAGGTAGATCATGATCAGCAACATGGTTACGCTCGCTGAACTAACGAGGCGGTCAAATTATTGTTGTTCAGATACGTAATACCAATTTATTATTTGGTTCAGGCAGGGTGTGAATTTCTAAGAGTTTTTGAGTTATGGTGGTTGAAAAGCGGTTCGAAAGGGTTCGTGTGCACTTTTCCGAACATAGCTGACACAGTGCCGTTTTTTCTGCCCCGTTTTAAGTAGCACAACAGCAGCTAACATAGTCCGACAGATTAATAAGCGAAGCGAAAGATATCTGTTATATAGTTCGAAAAAGTCACAACTGACGGGAATAAACCACACTTATAACCACATTATTTACTTAACATATGTTCCACCTATTATTTATTTATTAAGATTTTATGAGAAAACAACAAAATATTCATATAAAATCAACATTTATTTCGTACAAATTAGGTAACATATTGTTGCGCGCCTAAGTCGATGCCCCTAGCACCATCTAGTATCGAACAGAAGAGTTAAGCTTCCTAGAAGCCCCACACTCGAACTTTCTTCGCCTGGTCGATCCGCGCCCGTATTTACTGGAATATTCTGGATGTTTCGT